>VZTY01013235.1:378781-420277 GCA_013400935.1 Turnix velox
TATTGCGTCCAGTTCTGGAGCCCTCAACACAGGAAGGATATTGAGCTATTGGAGAGGGTCCAGAGAATGGCCACGAAGATGATCAAGGGGTTGGAGCAACACTGAGCAGCCTGGTCTAGTGGGAGGTGTCCCTGCCTATGGCAGGGGGGTTGGAACTCGATGATCTTTAAGGTCCCTTCCAACCCAAACTATTCTATGATTCTATGATTCAAGTTACCCAGCTGAAGCACAGCATTAGGAACATTGATGTTTTTTGGTCAGCAGAATCAGAGCTGCCACACATGTATCTGGCCTGACCAAAACTACAACAAATCATTGCATTGTTTCCTGCTCAAGTTAAAACAACATGCAGCAACACAAGCACTTTAAATCTAGTACTCTAAAGGAATTTATAATGTGAGAGACAGCCCATTTCTCTTCTATGACATGGACTTGAATCAATAAAGCATTTGGGCCGGTGTTATTTTGTGCTAAAGTGTCCAGAAGAGTTGTTGCTTCCTTGTTCATAATACCCTGTATAATAGGACACAAGAACTCTTCACACCTTGCAAGATCAACCTATCATCAATCATAATTTTACATGAAAAAAAAAAAAAAGTCTTTTTCATGTCCTTATATGCAAATCAACTTGCAAGGGTCTCCTCTTGGAGTCACCTACTGACAGTGAAACCCACTCAGCAAAATCCTATCGTAAGTTACATGTAAAGTTTTTATGAGATGAACTATGAACTTTAAAAAGTCTGGAATCTTTAGCAATTGCTTATTGCCTGCAGGATAGATGCAGTTAGTACAGTGCCTTGTGGGCATGCCCTTAGCTGCAATCCTTATTGATGTTTCTTTGCTACTTCTTTCAAAACTGTTAAAATTCCTTCGCTCAAGTGTTCTTAGCACTTATGTTGATAGGGAATACTTCAAAGGATACATCTTTACTTTATCAAATCTGGTCTAATTTTGTAGAAGGAATCAAAGAGGTTCATTTTAAGTCCAGTCAAGTTTGCCAACTGTCCTAAGCTCAAGAAATCAATTTCATGTTACCATGTAATCAACCTAAATGAGAAGCCTGGAAAACAACGGGGCAGACTTTGCCTTGATGAGACTACATTTGGTGCAGCACATTTATACTGGAAATAATTTTTCCTACTATTCTTACGCCCACACTTTTTCTATTTCTCCCATTCTTCTTCAAGCTTCTCTCGTGTATTCAGCTCTGTGGCTGTATTGATGAGCAGCTGACACATCAGCCCCCAAACATAGCTCCCAATGGTGTCTGTTGAAAGTACAGCCTCATGTACTCCTCTTTCTCACAGAAGTCTCCTCCAGCACAAAGAACTTGCTGGGTGCTGTCATGCCGTTATTACAAAAGCAAGGTATATAATGAGGGCCTGTGCACTTGGCAAGCTTTTATGAACAAGCAGGAAAAAGTAAAGCAGGAGTTTTGCAGCTGAAGTCCTGAGCATTAACCTCCACCTACTGTGGTAATGAAAACACTTTTTTTCACTTAACAACTTAAATACAATTGTAAACCTTATGTCTGTGCTACTGACTTGTCCCTCATGTCATGTCTGGTGCCACACATCACTGTGCTTCTACTTGAAGCTTTAGTTTGAGTTCTTATAAGTTCTATAGACATGATACAAAAGAGAATTTTGTTTAATTTTTTTTTCGTTGTCTTGTAAAACAATTGCATAGAATATAAACTAAAGGAAAAGATCTGAACACACTAAACAATTCCTGCAAGAAAAATTTATGGAAAGATAGGAATCTTTTCAAGCAAGGTGCTTATCCTCATCTGGGACCAGATCAAGTGTTCAGAACAGAAGTTACATAGAAGGGTTATCAAAAACCTTCTTTCCTCTCCCAGTTGCACGAACAGACCTTTAGAAATTATTCCTACCACGATGCGGGACTTGGCCTACTTCAGACCTTAGGAATCATAAGATCAATTTGGTTTTGTTCTTTTTGAAAGTCTTTTCTCATGTGTAGGCTCAGAAAAGTTCTATCTCAAGTGAGACTCAAGTCTTCAGAACAATTATTAGGATCCTCTGTAGTACATCTTGCACCATATACAATGAACTGAAGATTAGTACCCTCTTGGGAGACTTATCTCCCAGAAACTATCCAAAATCAATGTGTGAATCTACATAATGAAAAATGTGAGGTAGAGCTGTTATACAGTTTTCATTAACAAGTTCTGCAGGTGGAAGATTAACCCCTCCCCTCAGCAACTGCAATTCACTCCATAGAGTGTATTCCCTTCCTGGAAGTAATATTCTTTCTTTCTAAATTCTATTTCAGAAATTTTCCGTGATACCTGGTTATATTTTTTATATTCAGTAGTATTTTAATTAGACCAGTAAACACTAAAAAAATGTGTCCTCTGTTAATGTTATATTCACATTAAAAACTCAGTAGCAAAAATCCATTCACTGGAGTTTGTACCTTTTTGGTAGCACTGAAATGAAGGGTTGACCTTGGTGCAGGATTCCATATGAAAGAAGATATACTCCATGAAGATTTTCATTCCTGTTTTTTCTTCTACTTGCATCTTCTGACAAGATGCCCTGGAACCTAAAAAAGATGACAAAAAACGTCAAGTCATCTCCAGCCACTTCCATTGGCTCCAACACACTGCTTTTTGTTCTCATCAGCTTCAGGATGTGGTAAGGTCTCTACAAAAGGCCAAATAAAAAGTGTAAAGTACGTGTATGATTACATAAATATATATAAAAAGTATTATGGCATAGCTTAAATATCAGTTCCTTTGTTTTGTACTTCCAGTTGTCTGGCTCAAGGCAATCAGTACATAAGAAATCTGTTTACAGGGATTTCAGGCTTTATGAGGCCGAGCTGTGGAGCACAAGCTCTGATTGTGTTTGGAAATATACAATTAGTTGTGTTCATTCTATTTAAGCACAGTGATGTCCATCTTTTTCCTAGAGGAGGCCACTGACCTTAGATTAAATTTGCCATATAAACAACACATCCAGAGGACAGTAGATGAGTTTTATGTGTATGTCCAAGTGTGCAACCATGTATAGAAAGTCCATGGGTATTTGTGGAAATCAGTTCATAAGGCATCTGTGTGCTTGCATGGAGAAGTTTTTACATGATGAAAGGACCCACTAACACCCACCTATACAGTGTGTAAGCAGTCACTGACAACTAGAGGAATGTATAAAGTGTGCCTATACGTGCCAATTAGGCTGACAACTCCTGTGCTGACGAGCCACAGCTTTGAATCCTGCCATTCCAAGGAGTCAGTGGGGAGAAGCAATGCAGCTGGATCCATTGCCCTGTGGGAGACAGGCAGTCGGCAAAGAGGGAGCATCGGCGTGATTGACACGTCACCATTGTGCTTCTCTGCGAGTCTTTGTTGAGCTCCTATAGGGTCTCACTTGTTTCTCTTGGCACTCCCCACAATTCATCTAGTGGCAGCACCACTTGAAGAGACTGTGGCATCTGGCGGGGGTGGAAGGAGGGTAATCCGTTTTAAAATAACAGCAACTTTTAAAAAGCAAAGTTCTCTCAATATTTCAGTTGTCTAAATATTTTACAAATGCTTTTGTGCTTCATGCAAGCAAAGTGAAGGGTTTTTCACCTCTGTCCATGTGGTGGTGGTCAAAAGCAAGCAAACAGTGACCCTGCTGTTAAGTGGGCCCATTTCCAGAGTTCAGAAGGACTCTCATTTGATATTCCCAACAAGGGATGTTCCCCATTATTAACCTTTACATTAGTTTGTGCAGTTTGAGTGCTTTCCTACGGACATTCCCTTATGACTGGTTTTTCCTTCTTTCTTCTCTTTTGAAATGGAAGTGCAACAAATGGTCAGACTGACCCCGGTGCCAACACAGGCTTATGTCCCATGCCTGCCACAAAACTCCCTTTTCCTGGTGCATGGAGAGGGAGGGTTGCCCTTCCAAAGGGTTAAGGCATTTTTGAATGCAGAATTGTATCTTGGGCACAGAAAACAGCACATCGGGATGAACAAGAGAAAAAAAAGATCCTGTTTAGTTTCAGTGTGTGACATTTGCCTGGGGGAAGAAAGTGCAGAGCTCATTGGAAATCCTATTGTTGAAACTCTGACCAGTCAGTTATAAAGTGTCATGATTTAATATGCCAGAGTTGTTTCCATTTTCAGGGTCAATCACTCCATCTGTGTACGAGTGTGTGTGTGTGTGTGTGTGTGTGTGTGTGTGTGTGTGTGCGCGCTGAGACTATGCATTTAGGGAAATATTTTCAGGTTTTTATGCTGCTTGATTTCTTTTACAAGTATTCATTTTGTTTTCAGCAGAAAAGATCTCCAGCGAGATTGATTCCTTCAGCATGTGGAGGCACATTTTCCAACATCAAATCCTATGATCAAAGCAATGAAAGAGTTTGAAGCAATAATTATGACCTTGATCAGGGTTCATTCTGTTACATGATTAATCATACACAATATTTTAAAATATCAGGTGCCTGCCTGCTGCTGATGTGAATTTCAACTGAAAACACCATTTATAAAATAGCTAGAAGAAAGGTCAACAAATCTGAGCTTGTTACAGCAACCTGCAAGTCCTACACATTTCAGTGTTTAGACATCAGTTTGCAATACCTGTTTTCTTTTATGACTCTGGGCTTTGTTACCAACTTACCATTAATAGGGTTCAGCCAGTGCAGATCTTTTGACTCTTTTTCTCTCTCTGTCCTCACCTGTCATCCTTCTCTTCATCAACTATATTTATTACAATCAAGCCCTGTCAACTGTCACAGCTTACATACAGTCTGCCAGTAAATATGTCTTTCCAGTCATTAGACATTCCTCCCAGTCACCTTGGGATTTCTACCTTGTCTATCTCACTCCAAAAAAACTTTTGTTCAGAAGTATTAGACTCCCACAGAGCAGTGTCAGCTTGGGGCCATTACTGTAGGAAGTGACAGAAAACACCAAACTGTCACTCATTAGGATCTAGTTTTTTCCAGAGTTGATGTAAGTCAGATTTAGCCCCAAAACGAATCATGATTTATTTAATATATTTGCTTCTACAAGTGTCAGCTCATCAACTTAAAATGTTTCTCCTTTAACTCTATTGAGGCCTGTACAGAAAGTTTTCTTTGAAAACCGAGTTTTTGCTCTAAGGCTCAATAATTAGAACAGAATCAAGAACAGTCAAGTTTCTGCTCTACAGGTGCACTTTAGTGGCCCTTGGTTTTATAATTATATGTACAAAACATTCATGTTGGAATTAAGACTGGACATGTGAGAAAATGCCACCTGGTGGGTGGCATTTTCTTTTTATACTGGCTCCCAACTCCAAGGTGAGATAATTTAAATCTACAGATAAGTTTGGAGAGAAAGAAAACAATTAGCTAGGGAGGCAAGGATGGAAAAAGTTTTTATTATTTCCTGATTGTGCTGAGAACTCTCTCCATGTGATCTACAGTTCATCCATCCAGAGCAAAACTCGACCAGAGGCTTCTGCAATTGCACTGACAGTAAAAGCCTTTGCTGAGAGACATAAACCCCAAATGGTCCCCTGCCTTCCCAAAAGCTGAGCTGGGATTGGGTGTACATAAATATCTCATCCCTTGGAGGGCTGGAGAGAGAGATGAGAGAGGGCCTTAGAGGTCAGTGGATTCCAGAGAGATTTTAAAGTAATAGGTGGCATCTCCATTGGAAAAAATGAGTGGAAGGAAGGGGGGGATAAAGATCCAGGGCTGTTAACCCAAAAGATTTGAACTGTCCACACCTGAGGCACCAGAAAGGGAGAGTCAGGTCCTTCACTGGCAGAAAACAATATATCTCAAATGACTCCAGTGAATTTCCACAGCACAGACTTAACTGAGCTAAGTAACACAGAGAAAATGTCAGTAGCCAGATTTTGCGTTTAGATATCATTAGGGATTCACTTAATGTAGCAGCTATTACAGACTGTAGGGGACTATGCAGTATTAGTAAGTGTGCTTGTACCAGTGACTTGGTTTCACTATCAAAATGAAAACATCTCTAATGTAGAAAGGGTGTCTATAAGATCACAGCTTGGACTGAACAGGAATATACACACAAGTGGTGGAGAATAAATTAACAATCCCATAAATCATAAGTCACTAGGCATTTTTAGTGGACACAACTGTCAACTTCTCATTCTTTGTTCTCTGGCTGTGAAAATAACAATTCCCAGGCTGCATGTGAGATTAAATAAGGAGTACAGATTATAACAGTCATCAAGGGGATGAGCTGGGTTTATGAATCATCTGCAGGATTCCCAGTAGCTGTGGCTGAACAGACCTGACCCTGATAATTGTGTGAGTGGGAAGGGGTCTCACCATCAGGGATACTGAAAATTGCAGGTCATTGGAGGTTTCTGTCCAAAACCATACAACTCACGCAATGTAACTCCCAACTACCATGGGATTTCAGCAGCCCTGGGATGCTAGTGTAGAGACAGCAATGAATACAGGATGGTAAGAGGATTTAAGAGACCTTTCTGCAAGGAGACACACACTCACTGCTGGAGTTGCCTTCAGACTGCCTCCTCACTTTTTGCCTCTGAAGTGAAGTAGAAAACCAGCCTACAAACCCTAAGATGTCACAGTGGACAGACCTCCAGTGAAGTCTTTAGATCAGGGGTATGATTTAAACACAGGATGGAAAATTGTCACAGAGCAGTTTGAGAATGCAGAAAGTGACAACAGACATGCCAGCCATCCTGGGAAACAAATGGAGAACCCAGCATAGTCTGAAAAAGAGAGGAGATGACTAGGGCATGGCAACTCTTTTCTCAGTGTGTTGCTCAGTGAAAGCCAAAGCAAGCTCTGTAACAGGAACATCCCGAGGAGGTGGGTGTGAATAACACAGCGTGATTTCCACCTGCCCTGCAGGAGCTGTATGAGCTACCTTTTCATAAGAAAGCAACAATTCCTGACTTCCTTAACCTCCCACAGGGAATCTGTCCAGCACCCTCTCAGAGGACAACAGGACTCAACTGAAATCAGCTGCAGACCTGGCTGGAACTCTGGTGCTGCACTCTTATTCCCCCCTTTGATTTTTAAGCACTTGTCTCCTCAAATAAGTCCTTTCATTCATTACTCTCATTACAATCTTGAGCCAACTTATAACCCCTCATGACTGACCCTACAAAAGATGTTCTAAAAAGGAAGCTCTAGATTCTGTTGACAAATCATCTAAAACACTTGCACTGACCTGATGACTGCACTGAGTCTCCTTGGTATGAAAAAAGACAAAATAAGTGCTTACATGTCAACTCCAGCAACAAAATTATAGAAATTAGAACCAACAATGAAAATAATAACTGCTGGAGGTGTAGACAAGGGAAGCAGAGGGGGAAGAATGAATGAAGGGAACCTCAAGGTTAAATGAGCAATAGGTTGAGGGACACAAAAAAACCCTAAACAAGAGAAATCTTTCAGCATAATTTTGAAGGTAAAGGCAGACTGAATCATGTTATGCAGGTGTACAGAAAGCACTTTGCTGTATTATGCCATCTCAAGTTCTTGCTCCTATTTCCTTTTGTCAAGAGGTCTTTGATTGTCTTGCAAAGAAAGGACAAAATGTTGTGTGAACAGCTCAAGTGATAGACTGCAATACCTTCCTTGGATGGCTGCAGCAAGAAAAAGCAATGCTAATGTGTTTGTACAGTAAATAATATGGGGCAAGAGGGAGAAAAAATCAGGCTGAGCACAAGTACAGGGGAGGCTACTTGAACTACCATAATTTGCAGAGAATGCCCCAGGTTAGTCAGCTCAGTGGACTTCAGGCTGGAGGAGAAGGCTTCCAGATATAAAAGTTGTAGGTACACAGCTGTTACATACCATAAGCCCCTTTTTTTTAATTACCTTTATTTCTGATTTGCTGGTTCTTCAAAACAGTTTGTTGAAAAATGTCTGTCCTCGTTCTTGAGGTACGGTGATCTCCTACTGGATCACAGTAACTGCCCTGGAAAGCTGGGACAGAGAAGTCCAGTTCTTTGACTGATGCCTGAGGTCAAGAAATATTCCTTCTGACCCAGAAAATTGAATGGCCCAGACTTCCTAAAGTTATTCTGTAGACATATGAAGCCTTTCTCCTTCCTCACCAGCCTTTCTCAAGTGCTTTCTTCAGTTGTATTCATACCCACTCTCCCTGGCTTCCACTCCATTTTCCCCTGAAGTTGTCCACTCCTCCCAGCTGCTGTCTCTGGCCCACAGCCCTGCACACACTCCTATATGCTCTTCTCACACCCACTAAGACTTCCCACTTCTGCTCCTTTCCATCCCTTCTTCTGTTTCACTCTGAAAGGCTTGTTCTTGTCATGGTGGTGTTCAACAGTATGGATACCTTCTCATTCTCCTACTGTGTGCTGGTCTCCAGAAGAGGAGAAGCCAAATTTCTACATTGTTATCACCTTTAAAAAATAAAAAACAGCAGCATGGCTGAGGGCTGGATTTGGGTTTTTTGCCTTAGAAGCTACCAAAATACTTGGCTTTTATCAGTGTGACTTTTGTGTCACAGGTTTCACAGTCTTTTGTATTACCATGTTCTTTCCTCTGGCTGATGTGGAGGCTCCATGTCATCCTGCTTTGTCTAAAGGTCCTCGTATTAAAAAACACCTTTCTGGATGAAGATAGATGGTTCATTCTACTAATGTCCAACACGACCCACACAGGGGGAAAGGTGAAAAAAAGGGGCTGCTTTGAGGCATTTTCTCCCCTTTAGGAGCAAACCCAGACCCAGGGCAGAGCAGTAACCAAACTCAAGTGTTGGACTTAGCCCTCTATCCATCGACAGACAAAAGAAAGCCTTTCTGAAAAGTTGTGAATATTAGGTTTCAGTTACAAAAAAATAAATCCAACTCCCTTTGGCCTTTTGGCTGAGATCAGTAGTACTATCTGTTTGAGATCTGACGCACTCTGTATCCGGGACGACAGCACTCACTGGCAGGGGCAGGTGCTCTGTGATCTGACAGATCTTGCCTGTCTTTGACTCCTCTGATCCTATGATTTGGCTGCCCTGTGGGTACACTGTGCACTTACCTGGAGATGCACAAGGAGCTGTGGGATGCCATCACACTGTCAAGATGCTTCACGAGATATGAGCAGTAGAAGACTTTCTGGAAATGACACCATATCATCATCTACTTCATGCTGGTAACTTTGTGCCGTTTCCTGGAGCCATCTTATCCTCTTCATGAACAACAGACAGTGGAAAAGGGGTGAAGTACGAACATTAAAAGCACCATTATCTGGTTTTCCAGCTATTGAGAGCCTAGAGTGAACCCCAGGACTTTGACTGCCTCTTCGATCACCAAGCTGACTCAGAAAGCTCAGGAGGTGGTAGTGCTGGGAGACTTTGAAGACCATTAAATCAAACCAGAAAACAGGACGTGTTACTCCTTAAGACTTGTCTGGAACACATCAAGGGGAAGAACTGCACAGTTAGGGGGTCCTCAGTTTGGGAAGCATATGCTGGAGGTCTCATACAGCTGGTAAATAAAGCATTACATGAATTTCTCAACAAAATAAGAGAGAGAGCGAGAGAGAAAGAAGTATAGAGGATAATTCCTTTAATGAGAATTCTATAGTTTCAGTACATCATTCCTCACTGTCAGGAGTTAATTGGTTATAGCCATGAAAGACTGTGGTCACTGGGCACCTATAGTTGCATTAATGGTACAAAGAGGAAAGTCCAAGCAAATAACATATGTAGTTGTCTCAAAAGAGTCAATTAATCAAAAATTAATTGAAAGGAATGAGAAAATAGACAGTAAAATGCAAATGAAGATTAGAGGTACTTCATAATGAATTTCTTAAGCAAGATAATTATGCAACTGCTGTTAAGTTTAATTCACATACCATCTCAGTAGAAAAATTGGTATTTGTAATACTGATAAGGCACAGGATGAATGGGTGAAGAGCTGGCTACTTGGCAGATCTCCAAAAGACAACTGTCAATTGAGAGTCCTCACTGAATGTGATTTCTCCTTAAGGAAATTCAGCAATGAGTAGTGCTGATCCACAACTAGCTGATGCTTTCTTTGGTGGACTCAGTTCATAAGCATCAATAGCCTCACGCATAGGAATTAATCTCAGTAAAAATTACACTCACATCAGAATGTCTTTGCAAATGGTGTTCGTAAAATTTCATCTAATTAAAAATGTTTCTGAACTGCTCTTTCAATGTTTTCTGATTAAAGGTATGGGAGAACAGAGAACATGACAGAGGGAGAAGAGAGGATGAAGCTGATGGTGGGGAGAGCACCTCCAGCACACCAAGACTCTTGGCAAAGTGAAAAGAATTCAAAGAGAAATTGTTCTGTTACAGCCAAGAGCAAAAGTACATAAACTGAAAAGCATGCCCTTCAGAGGTTTCCACCCATCCCCACTGGCTATGGAGGGAGGTTGAGAGATAAGCTGGCATTGAATTACTAACTTTTTGATGCCAGAACTTTAAGTTTGGCTGAACTTAGGTTAGATGTTTCCTACTCTCATAGCAAAGCAAAGAATAAGCAGGCAGGAGAATACTCCCCAGCTGAACGTCTGCTAGACTGTGGGATCCAGTTGTCATGTTAAAAGACAGCATTAGAAAATTAGAGGAGGCTCAGAAAAGAGCCACAGAAATGATTTACTGACTGTAGATAATGTTTGACAGTGAGAAACCTAAAGATCTCACACTGTTTAATTTATCAAAAAGAAGATTAAAAGGTTACTACATTGCAAGCATTATCTCATAGGAATGCCACGTACTGCAATGCTCTTTAATCTAGCAAGAATGGCACAAATATTTAACATTGAGGGTGATTAACCACTAGAATGAACCACCAAGGGAAGAGGTGGATTCACTCTCTCCTGATGTCTTCAAATCAGGTCTGAACGCTCTTCTGGCAGATGTGCTTTAATGAAACAAATGCTGTGCTCCAGTCAGATGGAAGTTGCTGGGCTAAATGCAGGGGAAAATAGGTGAAAAAAGGATGCACTCCTGGTCTCAAAAATATACAAATCTGTGAGTGCCAGATGTAATTTGAGTGTGGTTGCAGGAATCAAAGTAAGCTCCACTTTAAGGGATAGAAATCCCAGAAGAGCAGGTAGAGATGTGTTTCTAGTATTTATGAACAGCAACTAGATCTAAAAACCTGACACTGTCCATGGCCCAGGCACAACCACTCCTTCAAACAGGACTATCTAAGAAGAGTCTGATTTTCATAGGTGGTGGGCAGGCGTGCATAGCTCTGAGGTCAGAGGGATTTGAGAGCACTTATCGCCTAGGGATGTGAATTTAGACACCTAATGAAAGAGGAACAATTTGGGAGTGATTTCAATGGCATCTCAAAGACACAAACTTGCAGTCACTTCCAGACGCGGTTGTGCCCCTAGATCAGAGCAGTGCTTTAAAAATGCCTGATTTCAGGCATCACTATTCTTTGTGTCTGCTGGTTTAGTTACAAAATAATCATATTTCCTGGACTGGACAACTGAAAGGATTAACATTAGAGTGCTTGTTTTCAACCTGGGAGCCTGCAGATCTCTGGGGATCTCTGTGGTCTACTTCTAAGGTGTCTGTGAGAGGTGGTTAAGAAAAACAAGTCCATTTGTGCTGTAGAGCACTTAAAGAATGTGCATTTCAAAAGGTACTCACTCCTTGGGAAAACACTTGATGGTCCCACATATCAAAAAAGTGAAAAACACAGAAACAGAAACTAAGAAGTGACCAGTGATTTGTAGCCACTTTCTGTGTGGAGCAGCCAGGGATGTTCAGCTTGACTAGGAAGCATGGTGAGGACACCCTCAGGGCTGTACCCCTGCTCAATTCTGTCTTCACAGGCAGAAGATAATGCCTCTACCCATCCACCGAGATTGGAAATGTTGTCTCCTTGCTATCTATGTCCAGAAACAAGTGCAAAAAACAAAAATAAGCAAAATAGAGAGAATCCTCCACCTCTTCCAGCGTCCTGGCTGACACCTTCCCAAACTCTGTGCCAGCTGGCAGGTTTCTGATTGTCACTTCTCCAGGGTGAGCAGAAAATCCCCCTGCACTGCCCAAGCACCCCCCATCACCATCGTGTTCAGGATCACTTCTCATCTTTGTCTCCAGCCTCATGTCACTTTCACCTATTCCTGGAAGTTTGGAGAAATTTTTTCCCCACTCTCCTTTTTTAAAGAAAAAGCTTTGCTTGTCAAGTGAGGATTTTTTTTCTCCCTGAACCCTGAGACTTCCAGCCTCAAAGACACTGAAATACTATTCAAAAAGGTGAAAGTTTACAGTCAGGAATAACAATGCTATCTCAGTAACAAGTTTCACTTCTGAGACAGGAGGGGTGAGAAGGTGGGGAGGAGAAACCAGTAGCAAAGGGACTATTTTGGTACCTGAGATATGTGGTCTAAAGGTGTCAATGTCTCTGGGTGGCCTGAGAAATGGAATACATTGGGAGAGGGACCTAGAGACTCTGCCTGGGGACAGAGCATCTTCTTGGCCTTGAGGAAGAGCATCCTCCTCTCTCATGCCTCTGCTGTCTAAATTCTTACTGAGAATAAATCCTCTGCAGCCTGCTCAGGTTGTAATCAGATTTTAAAAAAAGAGAATAAGGAAAAACATTCAAACAGCATCATTTTGGGCTTAGCAGCTTCTCTAATGGTAACTTTTGTGGCTGACATCAGACCATGTAGTTCTTTTACAGCTGCAGAAAGGTTTTTCTACCATGTGTGATTTTTAAAGCATTTTGGACAATTTCCCTTTCAAAGCTGACTTCTTTAAGTCTTTGCCAAACAGCTTCTAAAAATCAGACTAACAATACACATTTACAAAAGACATTCATCTCACTTTTTAATCTTGGAATCCTAGATCTTCTTTAATCTTAATACTCCAGCTTTGTATTTGAGCTTTGTATTTGCATACAGAGTTTAAGCAAACAGCCAAGGTATCAAGCAGCAAAGCAGAGAAGCTCTGTGAACTGAGATGGTAAGTGAGAAACATAATATCCAGGTTCAACACTGGACATTTTGAAATAGTGTACTGCTGAAGGAGGATTTATAATACACTTTCACTGACACCTGACTCCAAATTCTTTCATCATTTTTATGATACCAACTAGATAATAAGACAGGCTTTTTAGATGTGTAATTTATTATTTTATCAAGAAGAGGTTATTTTTTTTTTAAACAGACCATAGCTGCAGAAGGCTTTGTGCTGGCTTTTTTAAAGCATCAATGACACTAAGATGTCTAGTACAGTTGTGGACTCACCTTTCATGTTTACTGTACCTGTATGTGAATATAAATATACATACACAGATCTACTGCTACCGATTTTTTTTTTTTTTAATTCTGAAGTAAATATTTCTTGGGATAGTTTTTTTGGGAGCCTGCTTGAAGAGAAATAAATGTATGGACATAATGTAAATTATGTATCTCAACCAAACTGAAGATGCCACTTTCTTAAGGTGGATCAGAATAGTGGGATGACAAAATAATGCAATGCCAGGAAAGAGTGAAATTGGGTAGACACACATGTGAAGGGATGGCAACATGTCCTGTGCTTGGTAAAGACAAGTGCAGCAGAGGTTTTTGTTCTACACGCCCCCCACAACCAGCTCTTGTTATGGCTCTTCATCCATCACCATGCCAGGAACACGGGGCAGCAACAGAGGACCTGGCAGTGTCCCAAGCTATCCCCTTTCATCATCTTCCTACACCTGCTAAGAAAAGGAAGAGTTAAATCTCAGTAATTCCTTCCCTCCCCTCTCCCCTCCTTGCTACTTCCTATCACCGCTTGAATTACTGGAGCTCCGTACATCTGGTTCAGTTCATACCCCACGATTCAGGTTTTCATTTTTCCCCTCCCTCGAGGACACCTTTCCTGAGTCTTGCTGCGGAGTCTGACCCCAGTGCCAGCAGGATAGAGCCCCAGGAAGTCCCAGCAGCCTCATCCCAACTGCGAATCCCCAGCTGGGTTTTAAACTCATTGCATCAGAGAGCAGTAGGTCACTACATTAATCAGGATCTCTGAAATCCTCTGAGACACCTTGTTGGAAATGGTAAAGGGGTTCTGGCTAGTCTTAAATGTAATCTAAAAGTCTTTGGGGTTATTTTAAGGCTTTTCCTTTCCTTCATCCCTATCTCCATGTAAATGCTCTCTCTTCCACTGCTCACTGCTTCTAACAGACATATTATTTTGCTTCTCTGGCCTACTTTGTTGCAGACAAAGTTTTGACTAGCCGAGTTCTTTTTTATTCCATTTTACATTTTTAATGATATGTTGTAAAACGTCCTTGCTCTTGAGCAGTAATAAAAACCTTCCCATCCACCCCCCTCCCTTCTTCAGATTTCTTTTATAACACATTCAGCATTTTCTGGGACATAATTAAAACATCAAACAGTTTTCCTGCTGGTTATGCTAAAATCTGAATGCTTGAGTCTGCTGGCATTACTGAAAATTAAAATGTACTATTCTTGAGTGTATTTAGGATGCCCTTAAATAACTATCAAAAATGGTTTTGTTCTGCCTGATATACAGACTGGCACCATAATGATAAACTACCTGCATTAAATAATGCTTCTAATTGGTAACATGAGGATACTTTCAAAAAGTATAAAATATGTATTTTTGTTCACTATTTTTCTATGGCTAATGTGTCTAATTTTCCCATACAACTTTATCCCTGAGGAAAAATATAGATAGAAAGACCATTACCAATACATGAAGTTCAGTGGTTCTCTCTCTTTAGATGTAATTGCTATCATGGAGGCTGGCAGCTGGGCAATTTTAGTTCAAATGAGTACAGAGCCTGAAAAAAGAATAAATCAACCTTTGTGGGTTTGAAATTAGATCCCAGTGTGGGATTGTTCTAGCTAAGTGTACACCAGTTTCATAAAATGTATTTGCCAGAATGAGACCCCCTCAAATGCAAGGGCAGCAGTGAGCATGGGGCTGGAGGAGCTCAATCCTGCTCCCATTCAAAGCAATGGCAAGCCTTTTACAGTGTCCAAAATCTTTCGTAGAATGATTAATATCTCTGGCCCACCTTCACAAGGGTGTTGAGAAGGAAAGGACTGATTTCACTGGGAAGCTAGAAAGGGATAACTTCGAGAGTTAAGCCCCTAAGTATTCCTATGGCGGTAGGTGCAGGGTCTCAGTAGCACTGAGGAGTTAGTTGAGTGGAATAAAAGAACCTACATGCCACCTTAAACTATCCTTGCAGTGGAAATAATATCAATAATGTTTTCTTTTTTGCTGTGATTTCTGTTTTCTGTGGCTGCCTTAGAAAGAGTGAGCAAGTGGCTGGTGCGCAACATCGAATTCAGGTCACACCTCTGCTGTGTGATGTTTCTCCTACATTTTTTGAGCCTCACTGCATATATGTGTTGGCCAAATAGTGTTCCCTGTGTGGCTGCATGAGCAACTGAGAACCTAGGTATCCCTCTCCTGCCACAGCTCTGAGACTGCAATAGCTCCTGAAGGAAGTCTCCTGCCCTGTCCAAGGAAAAATATAAGACAGAAGATCACACTGGAAGTGGAGGATAGCAGCTTCTATATGCCAGTTCTACACAAGATCATGCCCATGATTAACTTTAATCCCCCCCAATTTTTTGCCAAGGGCTCCTTATTTTGGTCAATTAAGTGACTCCAGCATCATGACTAATGATTTTAAGCAAGACCAAGTTGTTTTTTTCATGATAACTGCATTTTTGGTAAAAGCAGATATGTACCAGCCAGCATGACTGACTTGCTCACTGCGACTTGGGGAACCAGGAGGCCTGGGCAGCAGCAGGGCCTCTGTTGGCTGACATTCCTTGCTGCTTCAGAGAAGGTTCTTTGCTCCATGATCCACACCTCTTCATTAAAGAAGAAATATTGAATAGCAAACATCACAGTAGGTCAATATTTGGAAAAAAAAACACCAAAAAATTACCATTTGGTTGCTTGTAGAACAAACCTGAATTTTACAGAAGACAGGATGGTCAGGCAATGGATGTACCAGTTGATGATGCAATTTCTCAGACAATCTCTGACAACCGTTTTGTGGAGTGCATTTCAAGTGCTTTTCTCAGGTTTTGCTGGAACAGTGATTTTGGAGAGCCTTGACTTTCAGAGAACTGCTGTCTTCGTGGTGCTTCACCTGGGAAGGATGGACACAGCATGCCAGGTGGGCCAGAAGACTGAGCTACTGCTGTCCTGTTCCTTTGTTAAACCACATCCTTGGGGCTGAATTCACATAAACTGCAAACACACCTTGAACTGAAACACAGAGCTAAAACACAAAACTCCTGGTTTCCTGTTTAATATTCCCCTATCCTATGGTGCACACAGAGCATAAGGCAAAAAAATTAAACCCAATGCCATTACCCCCACAACCATCCCTCCCCCTGCCTATCTAGCTGGGGGGCCAGCAGGCCCCCCAGCCTTTCTCCTCCCACCGTGTTCCCTTAGGATGTGCCAAAGCAACTCACCAGTGACATCCTGGAGCAGTGACACTGGGAGGAGCATCCCCTGGGCCCCACGGGGGGGACAAACGGTGACTCCTGCCATTCCCCAGTGGTGTTAAGTAGGAGAGTGGTCAGAGGAGGAGAAGTAGGAACACCTGAGTAAGGAGAAGTCCCCGATGGAGCCCAGGTGTCTGGGATTTAGGGGTAAATGGGCTGGAAAAGGGCTGGGAGGGAAGGGGGGAGGGATATGTGTAACCTGTTGAGAGGCAATCTGAGGTGGGGAATGGAAGGACATGGGATGATCTTTAAGGTCCCTTCCAACCTGAACTATTCTATGATTCACTATGAGAGTTGTGAAACTCTGGCACAGCATGCCCAGGGAGGTGGTAGGGGCCCCAACACTGAAGGCATTCAAGGCCAGGTTTGATGATGCCTGATCCCTGATCTAGTGCAAGATGACCCTGCTCACTGTAGGGGGTTGGACTAGATGGCTTTTGAAGGTCTCTTCCAACTCTATGATTCTATTATTTGAATCTAAAGATTTAGGTAAGGTACATGTCTGAGTACATGTATCGTTAACTTACATTGAGGTCCAATATTTCAGTTCATTGCAGACACTTAGGCAAATGCTAGCCAGTTCCCCAAAGTCAACTGATAAAAGCACTCTTATAAAAGTAAGTAGGTGACTGAAAATCAAAGGAGGTATGTGGCTCCATTCCTGAAGAACAGCCTAACAATTACAGCTGCATCTTCTAATTTTGAGGAGGAGATTTTGGATCTGACTTTCCCATTCCTCCCATGCACTCAGCCTCCCACTAGGCATGGACAAATCACATCCTTAAAGGTTAAAGAGAGGCTGCATAACCCCATAAGTGCAGTGTGTCTGCTCCTTGACCTCAGCTGTCAACATTGGCCAAAGTGTTACTGGCGTGGTAGAAATAATAATAACACCCCTCCTCACCCAAAATGCAAAAGATCGCAGAACACATTTCTCAAGCCAAAGACTTCTGTCTCACTACAATATGCTGAAGTAAAAACATATCCAGGAGTCGTCCCTGGAGTCTCAAATCATTCTCTCATCACACTGGGTTCAAAGACAACGGGAGTTGTGTAGCGTAGCTGCAAGTATCTGCATAAAGCAATTCCTCTATGATGTTGTTTTGTTTCTGACTTGCTTTTACCTGGGCTATCTGAAGACATTGTTTGAGGCTAAGGAAAAAATATGAATAATGTTTGGGCCTAGAGATCAAAAAATCAGGCTGATTTCCATAGTTGTTAGTAGCCAGTATCCCATGTGAATCTGTTCGTTTCTAAAGCTGCGCTGGAATGCTGGATGTATTAGGAAGATTTTCTTTTTATTTTATTTTTCTGAGAGTTTGCTCTTCTTGATTTTTGAAGACGCTGAAAGCTTTTTGATGTCACAAAACCAATCATAAGAGGGAAAACACAAATTTAAATGTGAGATAAAGGGGGCTTTGCATGCATGCATAACAAGAAATCCATTGAACAAAACAAATTACTTACCACCTTCACAATGGCTCTCTGCCTCCAAGGGATGGCCTGGTTCACAGGGAGGAGGTGACTGTGATAAAGTCACTGTGATACTGTGATCAGAAAAGCTGCAGCAAGGAAAAAAAAAGTATATAGGGGAAAGTAAACTACAAAGAAGGGAGGATGGAAAAAAAATGGCTCACCATTCCTCTGGGACTGTGAGTGACTTTCAGTATTCCCCAAAAAGTTTCACTTCAAACGTTACAAGGCCAAAGAGGTCTCTTTCTGTGTGCCAGTTCTGGCAGCCAGCGGAGGAAAGCAGAGGAAGGAGGATGGCTGATTTTTTAATTCAAACAACTATGTTCCCATTTGGATATGCCCTGCCTGGAATCCCCATTGATGGCAATGAGGTGTGAATTTTCCTGATTTGAAGGGCAAAAGTGAGCTCTTGGATCTGAGTTTGTTTTTAAGAGGTTTTATTTGGTTCTATTTTGTTTTCCATTTACAACTCTTCAGTTTTTTCACCATTTTAAAGCCATGAATAATGTGTACTAAGGGTTGGGATAAGGCCAAGAGAGAGATGTAGCTATAAATTTTGGTATTTGGGAACCACTTCAGTCTGGTTAGCATGGAATACTCTTCCCTCCAGTCCCCAGCTTCCATCCCCAGACAGAGGTAGGTCATACTTGACACAATCATTTGATCTGTTTTTTTAAAGTTTTGTTTCCCAAGGCAAAGCAGTGATTTTTTAGGAGGTGAAAGTCTAAGGATACTGTACCCACTATGGAATAAGAATACTAAAACTACTTGATATGTAGGACAGAAGTTACATCTTCATTTGGCCAGATGGTGTTTTACAAAACACTGAAGAACTTTCTGAGAACAAATCCTTATTTGTGGAGGTTTTACATGTACGCTGCACCCAGACCTGCTGTAACTGAAATCCTTATTATCTCACAGCAAGCCCCAATTCAGCTGCACCCCTAATGTCTCATACCTGGGATGTGCTGGCCTCCTCAAGGATTCTTCATGCCCTATTTCTACTGGAGTTCAAGACCAGAGGGAATAAAACCCACTAAACATTCCAAAATATTTTTCTTTTTGAAGGATGCATAATATGGTCAGAGTGACAAGAACTCTCTGGCTTGTTTCCGTCTTGGCTTTTTTGTCTTTGTTTCTTCCTTACCTTCTCTACTTCTGTCACCCCCTCAATTTCCTTGGTCACTGGAGAAGCAAAAAGTTAGAAGAAGAGGAGAAAGAAAAGAGAAGATGATCAAACAGAAAAATAAATGAAAGGTTGAGGTTGATTTGATTTTTACACAACGAACAAAAAGGTGAAACACTTTCTTGAAGAATTTTTGGTGTTTTTTTTCAAAATAAGATATTTTTTTGTCACAGTATATAAAAATCTGAATTTCTTTTTATTTTGCATATTTTCTTTCACTATTCAGTGTTCTTTTAATATGGGAAGGTAATTCTCCTGCTTCTGAGCCATTGGCCGTGCCCAGCTCCTTTTTTTGCTGTCCCTTTACAGCAAATCTTTTGGTCACATTTTGATGGTCAGCAACTTTAACTTATCATATCTGTCAAATCTCAGCTATCTGTGAAAATGGCTACTGTCAAATGGCTTCTTTGCTGTCAGTAAAAACTTATCCACAGCTGTGTTTTGGGATCAGATCTGACCTGATTTGGTAGGACAATGATCATGCTTGCCTTACTATGTTCACTGATTTATGTTATATTATGTCATGTTGTGTCCTTGGTTCTTGACATCAGAACAAATGTTCTGAAGCATGTAATTTGTTCCATCTGACTGAGAACTATAAACCTAATTACAAATTTACTTACACATCCTCACTGTATTCTTGTAGCTCATACTTTAATGCAAATAAAGGGAGGAACAAGTATCTTAAGTACTTAGAGGCTAAACAGAATGTGTAAGTATTGGATGAGGCCAGGATGAGTTGTCCAAAGACTTTTGCTACTTTAAGTAAGCACCTCTCTGAGGAGCTGTTGCTCTTGCCAGTATTACTATGTCTTGAGGGTCTGAAGAGCATTTCTGAGATGAGCTGCAGAGAGTTATACAATAATCACCTGCAAATTTGACAAAGCAAAGTCAGGATCTTAATACTGCAATTCATTTCCTTTGATATATTATCTGTCATCTTCCACTTCCCACACAACCTCTTTATACTGAGAGAGATGGCACATCACCTATTCCCTTGACTGTTGAAAGAGACAGTTATTTTTCTCCCTCTCTCAGTCTTCTTCCTTTCTCTTGTCTTGTTTTTTCCATTTGTCCCTACATTTTTTAAAGCGCTTTCAAAGGAGAAGCATGAATCTGATTTGCTTCATCTTAACAGAAAATATTGCAGCAGAAAGCCAGCCTTGATGAGGCCTTTGGTTGCATGGCCCACAGCCAAGTGAGGGTGTCCTGGTACATTGCTTGAGGTATGGCCAGAGTGTAGATTAAGCCAAGGTCCAAACTCTGTTCATTTCACTTTCAAAGAACCTGGATAGGCCTTTGGGGAGCTCTGAAGTCCAGGGGAGGAGAAAGATGGCATTCACACGGTGCAGGGAGGAGAGACCTGGCTGTGGCTGTATCTGCACTCCTGCCTTTGCCACGCAGTTTCCCTGGGGAGATCCAGGGCATGAGATCCACACACCACCAAAGAGGATGGAGCTGAGTGATAATATTTATGCAACCAGGTTCTCTGTTACCACAAGTTTCTTTGTCACTAGCTCTCACTGGCTAGCAGAGCCTAAAGAAACCACAGTTAGAAATCATTTAATATTTAAATATTTTCTCAGCCTTTACTGCATAAAGATTACCAGTGGTTTCAAGTATGATTCACACAGCGCATCTCGTCCTTAAAGTTAAATTGACATAAAACTGTGATAGAAATTCTGAGGGCTACAAAGCAGAGGCTTATTTATATCCTCCATAATCCCTGGTGAAATCCTAGGAGTGGACTCACCCAAATGAGAAGTCACAGTGTTTGGGTTCTTGTCTAACCAAGGCTCATTGATTTTTTTTTTAAAGCGCATAAATTCAGCAACTCTAAAGACCCAGCCAAAGACAATACACCAAGCTGCACAGTTTGGAGCTGCCCCCAGGGGAGGAGATGTGGTTGTAAACACTTGAAAATGTTTCAATGCAGTGAATGCTCTAGTTATATTTGGTAGGTCTGACAGGACAAGCAGTCCTAACAATCTGAAACACTGGACAGAATGGAAGGGAAGGCTTGCCAAAAATAATGAAAGCCTCACAGCACTTTTCACGTCTCTTCTGACAGAACATGGAGTTATCATGGTCCTGGTCCTTCTAGAGATGTTCTTCCCTTTGGGTAGCTTTGATCCAAGGGTCTTGGCAGATGTCCCTCGCATTGCAGGTTCACTCCTACACATCATGTAAGGAGTGAAGAAGAACTTCATGAGGAGCAGAAGCATGACACCTTCATGCTGTACCACAAGACAGCTCAGCCAACAAAACCCTTTGCGCTATGTTCAACGCCCTTAGTCCCTTCTAAAAGTCTCTTTGTAGCTGGAGGTTACAGATGGATTTAAACCAGCATTCATAGGGAGGTGGCATTGAAGCAGAAAGATTAAATTGCTTACCTAGGATCATGGGAAACCTGAGAGAGAAAAAAGGATTGATCTGGGTTCATCCATGCTATGGGTCCACACCTTGGCTTTGCACTGTCTCTCTTGGCAGGGACCAGTGCTGGGCTCTAGGCCCTTGGCTCCCAGCAGCAGTGTGACATGGGGTCAGCAAGAAGTCCTCACAGGCAAGAAAATGGAAATCTTTCTCTGCAGAAAAACGTTGGAAGCTTCTAAAAATACCTCAGTTCAAGAAGCATCAAAATTCCTCTGTAAAAAGAAAAGGTGCAAAACAAGGAGCAGATGATGTCCAAAGACATGCTGAATGCAAAGGGTCTGTGGTTCAAAACTGGGACTCTGGGGTTTGTGAATAACAGATGTGAGTAGTAAAGAGACCAAAGAGGTTAGTGCTGGATAGATGGGTAAGGAGAACAAGAGCATTCACTAAAATACCAGGGGAGATGAAGTATTAGTGAGAAGTTGAATCCTTCAGTAAACCGAGAGACCGAACTCTTTTGAAATCTGCCTTTAAATAAATATACAAACACAAAGTTTGAACAACTGGAAAACACTGGAGAAATATAAACCTGTAAAAATAAAGATAATGACAAAGAATGGGTATGGGAATGCAGAAAAAACATGAATATAAATAAATCCACTTTCCAGATTGCATAAATCCCAGAACACTTAGGGAATTGAATAACAAATTTATTGTACCACCAACAATTATTTTTTGACAAATCATAAGAGATTCCCAGGGCCTGAAGCAAAGCAAACACTGTACAGATTTTTCAGAGGAGAACTGAAGCGTGATCCTGATAATTACCGTCTCATACGTCAGTTTTCTCTCCCTGGTAGTATAATAGCACAAATAATTTCCTGAGACCTGTGGTGCTCATTAACCCCAGATGATTCAATATAGTCCAACATGATGCTGGTGTGGAGCTGACTGGCAGCTATGGTCCCAAACTGGGAAAAGGAGGATGACTTGCTGTGCTGTGATGCATCCAGACCAGAGACCCAGAGCAGATAATACGTAGGAAGACACTTAAGAAATTAATTTCCAAACTAGAAATATGCTAGTGTTACACCTAAGCTAACTAGCCCTGATACTAATGTACCTGATCCAAAGCTCAGTGATGGTGTGGAAATTCTGTGTTTACATCACCAATGAGCCTGAGAGAAAGTACTTCCATCTTGGCCAAGTGCTGTAGGAACAACTCACCCGTCTCGCCTGAATCCAGCATTCCTAGAAATGCATCAAGAAAGAATTCAGAGAAAGGAAAAAGGTTTATAAATGGCTTTAAAAAAACACCACATTGTTAAAATAATGAAAAAAATGGTGAGACAATTAATAAATGGCCACTGCTGCTGCCAGGCTGATGTTTGTAGCTGTTCGTCCAGCTTCTGGAAGCAGATAAGACAAAATTCTTTCCCCTAATTTCTTGTTCCCACCCAAAACCTGCTGGTTTTGACTTTGTGCAGGGTATATATATTTCATCCATAATCATTATTTGTAGCTATTTTTTAGGACCAAGAGGGACCATTAGATCATCAGTTCTGGCCTCCTGCATAACACATGCTGCAGAATTTCATCCAAAAAGGTAATGAACTATTCACCTCGTTGTGGTCATGGATGAGGGCTGAACCTGTGACTGCTTGATTATGTGGCTTTTAGCGGGATTGCTGATGAATTTGGACATTTTTCCATACAGATTTCTGCAAAGCATCATCACATGTAAAACCTTATACTATAAACAATTCTCTTTTCCAAAAACCCTACTAATTAGAGAAAGACAAAGAGGAGAATGGGGTGGAAGCCCATGGTATAAATGGAAAAATTTACAGATAATCAACTTTTTCCAAATTTCATATCAAGTTTTTTCTGAGTAAACTTTTGTCAAAATAACCAGACACAAGCATCAAGGAAAGTAAATGATAGCTTAGTCTCCAAAACAATTGGGGGGGAAAGCCTTTACTGAAATGTGTTTTTGTAGTAGATTTTATGAATCCATTCAGTGTGGTCTAATGTAAGTCAGGCTTTAACAAATATTTTTGCTCAACTTGGTTCCAGGATAAAATTGTAGAAGTTACTGAAAGGTGAAAAAAACCCCTCAATCTATTCAACTTTAAAAAATAAAAAAAAGAGACATTTAAGGGGGGTCTAACTGAAGTATACAAAAATCTTAGCTGAATGGATAATATCAATGCATGTTACTACTTTTGATACTGCACAGATGACAGGATCGGGGGCATAAATGGAAGTTCAAAAAACAAATTCAGAGGAGACATAAGGAAGTGCTTTGTCACTCAAAGAATAATAAATGTTTGGAATGGCCTACTGGGCAAGGTTGTTGAGGCAAAGACAGTGGGCTCGTTCAAGAAGCAATTAGATGCTATCCTGGGGGAAACGCTGCATTACAAGAGACAAGCATCAATGTGTTGAATGGCCTTTTCTCATTCCTAACATTTTCTATGTTCTTTTCTCTGGCTTGTACTCTTAAGGGTCTGCAGCCTCGGTGTATGATATCAAAACTGAAATCAGGCCCAGCAGTGTTCTCCACTAAACTGGGCCAAGAAGCATAATAAAGATTTGGCCTTGCTATAAAAATGTGCCACGCTGTACTGCTACCCTGCTTATTCCATGCTGGCTTCCGGGCTTCTAATAAAGGAACAGGCATTGGGCAAAGCACCCAGGGTTCAAAGATTTGTTTCACAACTTGTGTCGAGTCTGGAGAGCACTTTCGAGAAACTGGGACACCCTGCCCTTCAGGTGGGAGCACTTCAGAGGTGGGCCAGGACAATTCCAGTGCACCCAGGGAGGTCCCTTTGGATCCTTTACAACTAAATTCAGTATTCAAATGTATCTTTATTAGTAGTTATTAATATTTTTTTGAGAATTGCTCAGTCCCTTTCAGCTTGCTCATCCATTCTAATGCTGTTTCTCCTCCCTCCAAGCTCAGCACTGAGTCTTTCCCTCTTTTTTTCCCCTTTGCCTACATCAAAAGGGAAATAAAGTTTGCATTTGTTCTTTGGTGCATGTGAGGGCACTCACAGGGCTAGGCAGTCTCTAGAAGGTTAAATAACACTGTGTTGGCCCAAAACAGGTGCACTGCTTACACAGTAACCAACCAATATGGTGCCATTGGACCCTACCATCATCTCTCTGGAAAATTGCAGCCCCCACCATGCTGAGGTGACTCAGCTGTCCCAGTACCAGTCACTACACATAGTTCTGGGGCAGCACAGCGGGACATGTAAAGCATCCCACTGAAGATGCCCCATTGGGGAGGTATTAGGTTCAGCTGCTGAGGAGCACAGAGCTCCTGGTGTCCAGCTGAGCAAGCTGAAGCCCCCTCAGAAGAGAGAGGTGATTCAAGATACATCTCAAGACAGGTATTTATGGCTTTCATCTGATTTATAAATTACAGAGGAAGCCTCAAGGGCTGTCCATAGAATGTGACATTGAAGCACAGGAGTTAAGATGGTCTCTCCTCCCCTAAACTTACCAGTCATCCTATAGAAACTGGCACCATTGCACAGTAAGGAAGTCCTTGAGGACTACAACACACAAGACTGTGCAGCTCTTATTGAGTATTTCATAGGCAGCTCAGTGAGTGGGGCATTCTCAGGGAAATATTTAAAGAAAGATGCATTTGTAGCTCTGCAGTTTTGTACAAGAAATCTCCACAAGAGAAAATATTAAACTACTTTTGGGGGTGGGAAGGGATGGATGTATGGGTGTGCAAGAAATGCTCAGCTAAGAAAGAAGCCTCACAACTGGAGGAAAGGAATGGCAGCCTCCTGCTCTCCAGCCAGGGTGAAGAAGGAAAAAGTAATAACTGAGCTGCCATCTCCAGCCAGGAGCTAAGACAGCCCCCAATTCAGAGCCATGCAAACAGAAGTTAAATTAGTATGAACTGCTGAAAGACTCACACAGTCTGTCCTTTCTTTCCTTAACTCCTCACCAAGGTTTTTTTTTCCTTAATTATTTTATTTTATTATTATTTTTTACTACTGAGGCGTTCTTATTATTATGGTTCAAACCTTCATTCCAGTGGCTTTGTACCCTGGCACTCCAGGGGAAATACATATTCAGAATAACTTTGCAAGGGCTGCCAAAGCCATTTGATGTCTGCATCACTGGCTAAATTATTTGTGAACAAACTTTGAGACTTTTCACCCTTCCAAAGGATCCATTTCACATGTGGTTTTTGGCTTCCCCTGCAGTGGCCCGGCAATATTGTTTTACCCCAGCAAAGAGCACAGTATTGTTTAATATCACTGCTATATTCCAGTTTGTTTCCCAAGATGATAAATGCTGGCACAGAAAGGAGGCAACTTTTTTCAAACAATAAGTAATAAATTGTGGAAGGCTGAGGTAAATATTTTTCCATGTCCCCAAACAACACTGAGTACATTCCTGAGGAGAGTATTGACAGCAAAATGTTTGAGAACAAGAAAATTTGTTGGATGAGGTTGTGGTTGTTGTCCAACCCATAAACTATCAAGAAAATTCCTAGCTCTTTCTACCATCTGTTTCACTGTGTACTTTTGGTTGCAGCTTTAAGTAAAGAATTCAAAATGTCCACTACATATATGAATATGAATGAGTGAGTTAGTGTGAGAAAATAAACTATGTTGTTCCAAGACTTCAGGGAAAAAAACACACTAAGAACCAAAGTTTGTCAGATATGTCCAAATGTGGGGGGAGGTATCTTGACAATGAATTATTCAAATGACTGGGTTCCCTATGCTGGTGAGATCTGCAGAGCTGGGGACACTAATTCCTGCTTGCTGGCACACAACCCAAGTGAGCAAGGTCAAGAGATGTCAGATACAGGCTGCTGAGCACCAAGTGCATGTAACAAGCTGCTTGCCAGCAAGCCCGACTTACTGCATTACAGAAATTAACTACTAAAAATGTCACCTTGAGATTACATTTTAAAACTGTTTGCTGCTGGGGGGCAAGCTGCAGAGAGAAAAGGATGATCAAAACAAAAATATTATCATTAAGTGTAATGTTTACCTGCAGGTAATGACACAGCAGCCATCCTTTGTATGCATCACCTCCAATACCATAAATAAAATTGTTAATCTCTACCCCTGCACCTCTCTTACAACCCCATCCTTTCAGATTCCACCCTCAGACTGGGACACTCACTTAACCCAGAAGGAGACAGGAGGAAAAGAACCAGCAGCTAAGCTGCAGGTACTTGGCCCCAGCTGCATGAAAATGTGCTCCTTGGGATGTATAGCAAAGGCTGCTCGATAATAATTTTTCAAAGGATTTTTACAATGTTTAAATATTGCATATGGGCATATTCAACATCCTTCTGGGATAATATTTGCCTGTTTAAATGGAAACTACTAATCCTCTAGCACCATAAGGGGAAGACATACTCAGTATACATACTCTGTACTCGAGGCATAAATAATAGATGCAATTTAAACTGAAATTTCAGCAGACTTTCCATTAAGTAACAGATCACTGTTGGATGGTCATGGTTTTTTATATCTGGCAGAGGACTGTATCTCAGATATGTAGACATCATGTAGAGATGGGATATTTTGTACGAACATTAATAATGATGTTCCTACATTGCTCATGCTGTGGAAATGCTTCCTATTCATCTCATTATCTTCTGGTCCCACAATGGCAGCATGATGAGTGCAGAGAAATGAGTGAGAAGCCTTCTGTGTCTTTGTGTGGTGGGTATAAAATGGCAGCAAACTAGATGAATGCTTGAATACATTCTCTCTTTGACATTTTGCACTACCCTTCTGGAAAGACCCCATATATTTAATATCAAAAGGGCAGAGACCACTTACCATGGGAGAAAAAGAGAATGACTGCTTTGTCCTGCTATCTGTGTCCCAGGGAGCAGATCACAGAGGACCAAGATGGTTTCCCTGGCACCTTGAAAGGGGCTGATAGGAATCCAGAAGCACCTAGATAGAAGTCAGATTTGTTCACTCATACCAGTCCCACAGGTCTGCTCTAAACCTCTCTTCCCAGTCGTCTCCTCCAGGGTTGAAAAGATGGCACAGCAGAGTGTGCCCGACTTACTGCTCTGTGTGTGTTTTGGTGGTCATTACTGTCTTCATAACCTTAATTTCAATATAAATCACTTCTGTTTTCACATTTCCTCCTGGACCAGTTCCACATCCCAAGGACCATTCCCATGAGTAGCTGTTGAATTTGACCCCCCCCCAGCTCTTCTCTGATGACCTTTCATAACATTAGTAAAGGCTTCAGCACTCACTGAAAACATCAAAGGGCCTATTCTCATCTTTCATGGAACCTAATAAGAATGGTGGAGCTTGATATTCACAAAGCTGACACTGCTTCCCTGCATGTCCTTGGGCAACTCCTTTAAAAGCTGCAGGAGTCTCCATGTGGGAGAATGGGAATAATGACACTGACAGCCAACCATGAGGGTTACAACACAGAATCACTAAAAAGATTTGTGGAAGCCCAAAAACAGTTGTTGCAGGCAAACCAGTTTGCAGGAATGCAAGGGGTACATGCATTCATGGAGAAGAGGGCACTGATCTAGGGGTAGTTCAGCTGCCACATCAGCCTGTAGCCCCAAAACCCAAATAAAGGCCAGGCTTGCAAGCATGAATCCCAAGCTCCAATGACCTAATGTACATCAACAGACAATTCCTTGCACAGACCAATTTCTAGAGGAGGCCTCCTTCCTGCATGCTATTAACAGAACTATAAATATTTCATTTTAAATATAAGAAAGTAATAAGCATCTTAAATAAAAGAAAATTGTGATAGTTTGGCAGACTGCCATGTTCATCTCCACTTTATACAGTGCTTCCTTCTTGTCTTGAACGCCTAGATGCCATCCTTCCGATGGAATTAATTGGCCTCTTTCTTGCCCCATTCTATTTCTGGTGTAATTATCTTGCAGTTTGGCCAGCAGTGGACGATGATCTTCCTGTCTCTGCTCTTTTGCTCTCAGTGCTCTCTGTTGGTGTGGGCTGTTCTCTAAATTCAGTTCCGTTTTCCCCTTACAAGTTCCCGAGCAATATTTTGTGACATTTTCTGCAGAAAGAACCATTTAGAGCCCAATGTAAAGTGAGTTCTGATCAAAATCCATTGCCTTCAACAGCAGATAGATCTGGTTTTCACACCTGCCACGTGCCTCAGCAGTCATAGGACATAAATGTACATTGGAAACTAAAATTGTACTTATGAGGAAGAAAAGATAAGAATGACTGGAATAAAAGAAATTGAGCTTCTGTTTTCTCAGGAAACTGCAGCTTGACCTCAGGTTGCTGAAATACTTGCACTGACTTCGTGATATTTCCTTTGCAGACATTTCAGAAATTAGATCTATCCAGTGAAGTACATTCCCTTGTAATTACCCAATTACCAAAGTACAAAAAGTTTCAGAAAAGATTGGCATTTTGGAATTAGCCAGTGGGGTGTTTTCATTAATTTTTGCTGTTCTCTCCATTTACTGAATGACTCTTACCATTACAATATTTTAGAACAGTTAAAAAGAAACTCCAGACTGAAGGAAGGGGAACCTTTCTGGGTATAAAGATGGAAGGAAAAGGAAAGCTCAACATACAAGGAGACCCTCTTTCTTGGTAAACAGAAATGGTAAAGGGGGATGCACTGAGAAAGAACAAAAGCCATTCCTGAAAAGTTTCACAGCTGTGGGAGAGCATGATGTTCAGCTTAAAGATGACCTTTCCTGGGTCTGCTTTCCATCTTCTCCTGATTTACATCCTTTTCTGTTCCTGAAAACCTTTCAGAATTCACTCTTTGTGATAACAGGACCCATATTTTTCCCATATGGTGACATACTGCCCAGCTAGTGCCCTTTTATATGGTCTGTCAGAGCTGGTTCAGTCTGTCAGGGAGCCAAGTCCTAGTAAAGCCAGGGAATGTTCTCCTAGATCAAGAAAATATCCCTGTGCTACAAGCCAGGCACTGCAGCTACACCCAAGACCATCCATGGACACACACTGCACTCAGCAGCGGTATTTATAGGATTGTTAGCAGTTGCAGAGATGTGAAGCACAACCCTGTAACATTATTTCCTTTGCTTTCGAAAAAAGCATTTCTCTGAAGTGCCCAGAGACATCCTGTCTTCAGGGTTATTCCCAGTTAAGATAAACTGAGTGAAAATGTGTGACTACTGTCAAAAGAAGAATGTTAGTGCTTACAGCAGCTTCCCTTCAGACACAGTGCTCTGCACTGTTATGCATCACCCCGTGTTTGATTTCTCTGTCATATCTTGTCACACTGGAGGTGGTCCCAAAGCAAACCTGTGAATGTGAGCACAGAACATGATTAAGAATCAAAACCTGGAACACCAGAACATGTTTGGCTTCTCGGTAGTATCTTTATAGGTGTCCAATTAAAAGCCTCAGTGCAAACACTGTTGAGTGTATGTTTTGCACAACAGACCAAAACATTAATGCTTAACATTATTAACCTTTTTCTGACTAAACTTTTGATGCAAATCTAGCAATTGCCATTGATTCTGCATGGGGCAGAAGCCCTATTTGACCCAAATACAAGACTTATTCAGCCTTGTGGTTTTACTCCCCAGATATTCTGATGGCTCCTTCAAGTCAAGAGAACATTAGTCCATACTACTGAAGCCCTGAGGTGGGTTACCATCATGTTCAGGCCCGTAGAGAAAACTCTGGGGCACGCAGCACTACATGGTATGGACACACCATACTTACTTTGGAGGGACCAGATGCAGTGGTTTCCATTGGAAATTAGTGGCCAGTGGCTAAGAGAAGAGTATAAGACACATTTCTTGTATTAAGCTGGTTTACTCCTAGCAAAAAGAAAAATGAATACAAAGATAAAAGGTCTTCAGAAGGATCAAAGGTCTATGTGTGTCTCTCAAACTCAGAACACAAGCATAGGCACATTCCCCTAGGAACATACTCCTTTTGTGAGAAAAGCCAAACTTACCTGCACATTCCACAGCTGTAGGTCTGACACGATCAGATACCTCTGACAACCTGGACTTTGCCTCCATCCTTCTCATGTCCTTGTGAGACTCTTCAAATTCTTCTGAGGGTTTCTGGTCTGTTGGCATTTCAGCTTTCTTAGATGTCTCTCAAGCATCCCATATAGTCAAGACAGTGTGTTTGAACAAGTGATTTTTTGTAATAAATGAAGCTTTCAATGAAATTAAACTCCTTGAGGTTGTTTCTGACAGTCTCACTAAGTGCACTAACAAATATCACATTTCTAAGGGTATTTTTATATCACTCATGTAAGATTAGGAACTACACAAAAATGTCACCCAATATCACCAATCCATCCTGGCTGCTACATTATGGATAAGATACAGGAGGTACCCTAGTATGTTTTCTTTGCACACTCAAAATCCCAATGAAGCAAAATTGATTTAGGGCAGAAAAGATGAAACAACAAAAAAAATCTCATTTAAATGTTACTCCATAAAATTACAGCATGAAGTAATTTAATCTCATTCATTAGTCAGATTCCAATAAAATCTAAAGTGAGAACAGAAAAAAATTAGGACAACATGTATCAGTGGAAAAAAGTTAGACTTTTTTATTCCAGGAGAACTCAACTAAAAGCTCCCTCCATTCAGGCTCCTGGGTTTCGTTTCATAATAGCTTCGTTGCATTGTTCCTTATTATCAGAGCTGACTATGTTCAAGCTAAGGCAGATCTTGTTCCTAAATTTATGTCTCTGTGTGTGACCACTACAATATGTGTTTTGTATGCTTTTCCCTGAAAGCTTAATATAGTGATACCTGTGACACGGCTTGGACTCCCCCTTTCATGTATATTACCAACTCGAACTGCAACCTGCTGGTAGATTTTTCTTAAACTCTAAAATGAGGGTCTAACCTTCTCTTCTTTTTCTTTTTCTTCTCTGTTACCTATAATCTTGATTTGACTCACACAAAAGTGACACAGTGGGAAATCCACTCAAGAAGACTTTGACAACTAACAATGGAAACCTACCTACACGAAAGTTGACTGGTGGCGTTTATAGTGAGAAAATGTATTCAAGTTTAAAGATGTCACTTGTGTTAACTGATCCGTGTTGGTTTTGTGTGTTTTTGTCAAAAGAGATGTGCTGTGGAGTCACCTCTGTTAGGGTAAAGAAACAACACCACTAAAAAAGATTGGGATGAGAAAAAAAAATAAATCTGCAAAATATTTAAGTTAGGGCAAATATAATTTTTTTGGTTGGACCAAATCCAAGGGACTTACGTGAAGCAGTGGAACCTGAGCATATTTAAATGTAACTAATATATAGAATTATTCATACTGCTGTTCCCATTGCTTTCTCTACTATGAAAAATATTGTTATTTTATGCAGTAACAAAAGTGTTCTAAAAGTATCTCATGGATTAAATTAAAGTGAGATCATTGTAGATTTTTAAGTAGTAGCTACTGATTGCTTTGGCTTTGGTTTTTGAGTTGAAGTTGAGACAGTTTACAGACTCCTTTCCCCCTGGAATGAAAGGAATCCAGTGCTTGCTGCAGACCTGCCTTCTTCATCAAGCAGGACACTCAAGGCCATGATCTGCCATTGGAAAGCTTAGGCATTTCATCCCAGAAAAGAGAAGAGATGCAAGTCACTACAAAGTTCAAAGATCATAGAATGATAGAATGGTTGGGGTTGAAAGGGACCTTAAAGATCATCTAGTTCCAACCCCTCTGCCATGGGCAGGGACACCTCCCACTACACCAGGTTGCTCAATGCAGTCTGGCTTTGAACACTTCCAGGGAGGGGTCATCCACAGCCTCTCTGGCAACCTGTTCCAGTGTCTCATCACCCTCACTCGTACAGGTTTCTTTCTTATATCTAGCCTGAAGCTTGCCTCTTCCAATTTGTAATCATTACTTCTAGTCCTGCCATCCTATTAAATAGTCCTACACCTGTAGGCCCCCTTCAGGTATTGATAAGTCACTATGAGGTCCTCCCTGAGTTTTCTCTTCTCCAGGCTGAACAACCCCAACTCCTTCAGCCTGTCCTCATAAGGGAGGTGCTCCAGCCCTCTGATCATCTTTGCAGCTCTAAGATGTTAATACCTAAGTAGAAGATCTTAATACCTAAGTAGAAGATCTTAACTGAACCAGTCCTCATGATCTCTTCCACATCACTAGGTCTGCTCTTCTAGGCCATCACACTGCTGTATTCGCTGCTAATATACACATTTCTTGAAATACTATCAAATACTCTGCAAATGTGAAACTCAACCCCAGAATAGTCCTTTGGGTCAGGTTACAAATACATCACTGATGCTACAACTACATCCTTGTGAAGTGCAGGACAATAGGTAAACCAGGTGACTTGGGAGGAACCTGAGGTGCTGAGATGTAATGGTGATGGACAATGTAAAGTGTGAATGGAACAGAAAGGATCTGCAGGGAGAAGGATTCAGAGCAGCTGTCATATCCCTCAGCTCATTCATGCAGGTCTGAGTAGCCTGAAGAAAGGACAGACTTCAGAAGGGTCTGTATCATTGCTGTCCGTGTTGTGGGTTATCTCTGGTTAAGCAGAAGACTTTAACAAAGGAACAGATTTGCAGATGGCAAATCTTTCCTATCAGTGTATTGCCTGCACCTGAGAGACATTTGTTAATCTAAATTAAAGTAAAAATTCGAAGAGGATGCAGGAAAGAAAACAATTCAAAGTGAAGCTATTTTGTTCAAGGTTTTTTTCACTAATCCCAGTTTGTCAGGTCCTCTGATGAAGGGGAGGAGGCATTTATAAGAGCAAACAGTTTGCCAAAACAGGGGGGGTATGAAATTTCTTCTCCAGTCATTCAATTTATACTTGTTTCTCAATGAATTTTCTAGGGTGCTCCTTATTGTATCAATGTTGCAGTTTACCACATGAATTTTCCTTGAAGCAGACAATCTTTTTTCCTTGCAAATCTTTAACACACTTATCAAAGAGAACAAGAGAAGTGCAAACCAGTGCCCCTCATGACTGGGTCATTTTTACAGCCATTTCAGAGCCAGGTATACTGACAGACCTGGTTAATGCAAATCCCAAATTGATAGGAGTGTAATTTTTGGCATCTTGTCTTGTTTCTGCCATTAACAGGCAGTTTCTGATATGTTCCTTCATATACAGTACACCTTATCCACACAGAGCCTACACATTAGACCAGACAAGGGCTAGCACAGGGCTCCCATGTCACCAACCTGCTTTCTCCTACAAGTTCACTGCCAGAGAAGACTGTCTCTTTTTGGATGAGAAGAAAGCTGGCTAAATTTTACAACCAACCCCACCCCCCCAAAAAAGAAAAAGTAGTGCAATTAAACAAAACAAAATCCCTTCAATTCTGCCTTAAAGAGGATGTGTGCAAGTATAGGTGGGGGTTACTGTGTCTCACATCTGTCATTGGATAATTGACCCACAGATAGCTGCCCAGAGCAAGAGACAATGTTTGAAATTCCTGTTAGAAACAATTATGTACTTGACCTTAAAGTATGGATCTTTCTGCTTCTTTTTTTTTTTTTTTTTGGAAGGCATTATAAAAAAAAAAGGAATAAAACAAAAGCAGAAAGGCTCACAACCCTTTGAAGGTCCTGTTTGTGCTGAAACAGGCACCGTGAATTAGTAATTGGCCTCTGGGAACCCAGGGGATGGAAGGACAGGGCAGAGCTTTGTGGGCTGGCACTGCTGCCACGCTCAGCACTTCAGCAGCCACCCACATCCCCTGCCCTGTGGATACCATGGGAAGGCACCCACCTCCATAAATTGCCCAAAGCAGAAGCAAAAGAGTAAATCCACAGCCATGAAGCTTATCTGTTGTTCAGCATTGTTACCTATTTCTTTTTAAACTAGTAGCTGAAGTGATGGGAAGTCTCTGAAGGGTTTGCTTACTTCATAACATGGAGGAGGGATTTCTATCCATCACAGCAGGCTCCTGCTTTGCCTGGATGGAGATGACTCCACAAGTAACAGTCTCAGGTACTCAGGTTTGATCAGAAGATAGCCCAGCTTCTGGGCATCAGTCATTTTAGAGGGAATTCACTGCTTGATGCATGATTAGGATGGCCTAGAGCCTCCAAAGACAGCCCAGCATCAGAGGGTTAGGAGGCATCAGGGAGATGCTTCAGAAAACAGAAAGACATCCACACTGGTAGTAGCTTCCCCACAGGACACACTTGTCCCCAAGGGTCAGCAGTGTTTCATACACTGATCTTGAGGGTTTTGTCTTTCAACCAGAGCAGGGCCAGGAGAGGGAGAAGGTGTCCTGCTGGCTGCAGAGGGCAGCCTGAAGCTACTGGCTGCGAAATAGCTCAGGTTTTCTTGGCACTTGCAGAGCCTTGGCTCAGAGGCACCCAGCACAGCAACCTCTGTGCACAAGCACACCAAGGCAGGTAGAAAACTTCTTTCCTACTCTACAAGCAACACTGTCTCAGGAGAAGGATGACTAAACCAGATTTTACACTTGTCTCTCCACCTCATAACCACATGTATTAGGAACAGAGAACTATCTTCAACAAGACCATGAGCATTCCCAGAACAACTGCTTTGTTTTCCCGTTTGGTCAAGAAAGAAGACATTGGTTGGTCCCAGCAGTGTCCCCATGGCCCCTCTGGAAGGAAAAGCTCATTGTGAGCCTGGAACTGGCACAAAGCATCATCCCATTGGGTTTCTAATCCTGCTTCCCTTCTGGGACTGTAGGAGAGACCCATCACCTAGTATGAGCACACAGGAGCAGGATAATGCTTGTGGCCATGCACAGAACAAGGAATTTCAACCCTGCTGGTCCCAGGGAATTCAGATCATTAAAAAAATAAATAAATTTTAAAAAATTAAGCCTCACCAATGTCTTTGCTTTAAAAATCAAAACAACAATAACAAAAAGACCAGTCAGGTTAATTACACTGAGCAGAGAGGAATCTCTAAGATGTAAATACATTTCCACAAACATTAAAAGCAAACCCCTCTCTAAAGTGTTTTTCTTTCACAAGCAAGCAAGAAAATACAGTGGATAAAACAAACTTTGCTTATTTTACTTTCGACTCAATTACCTGTTAATGGAAAAAATCTGGCACCGCTAATAATGAGGCAGGAATGAGATCACTGTTCTGGAGGCCTGGCTTGTCAGGGAAGCTTGCAACAAGAAGTGCATTTATCTGCCTTTCTATAACCCTTTTCAAGCACTCTGTCAGGGAGCCCAAAGTGAACAGCCAGTTTAGGAGGAACTTGGAACCCGCTCCAGGCCCCCTTGGCCCTCTGGGAAAAGGAAAATTATTGTTGGCAAGTCTGCCTGGCTCCAGAAGTTGATCCAGTGCCCCCCACTTGCCCATGCAGCAGCAGACAGAGCTAAGAATTTCGTTATAATTAAATAACAGAGTGCTGATTGGTTGCTGGAGGTGGTCTTGAAACTGGTGTTTAAGGCAGTGGAGAACAACGGTTACTATTCATAGAAAAAGCAGAGTCTTAAAATCCATCTGTTTCGTTCCAAATTTAGGCCAAAAAAATGCTCACTCACTGTCTTTAAAAATACCACCTGCTTCGCTATTTTGTATAATGTGCCATTATATAAGTTTGCAGGAGGAGCAGGCAGGGAGGCAGCAGGGACTGAGAAGGGAAGGAGGAAAGAGATTAAAAAGATATAGTTAGATCCGAAAATACCCCAGCAGAGGGAACACAAAATAAAGGAGCAAAGGAGAAGTTTTCTGAGGAAGATTAAATCCAGGGGGGTTGCTAATGCCTGGGAACCAGTTACTACATATGCTCTTGTTTGCAAATAAGATCATGATACTTTTTCTATTTTTTTTTTGAGGGGAGAAAAGAAACCCCACTCGTTTTGCGATGCACTCCCAGCCCCACTCCTCATCATCTATGGGGTTGTGGAAACAGCCCAAGCCTTTCCCACCTTGTAAGACCTTTGTGGTGTGGGTTCAGGCCAGCAGTACCCCTCAACGGGGTTGAGCTTCTCTTTGGTGAGTTGGTGCAGGCAACTGAGTAAAAGGAAAGAGATAAGGAACTTCTCCTTGTCACTTTTCCAGAGCAGCTTTGCTCTGCAACCAGTAACTTTAGCAAGGCCTGATGTCCTGCAGATGTATCTCCCATTTCCCCATCATCCTGCCCTTCCCTTTTCCTCCCCATTGCAATGTTACATAATATTACATACTGCAGCTGCACTATGTCCAGTTTTCCCTATACCCGTCATTCTCATCCCTTGTTCCCTCCAACACCCCAGCACACTCCATGTCTCCTACCTAATCTCCTTGGCCTGCCAGCTGGGCAGGAGTGAGCAGATGCTGGTCCAGAAGTAGACGTGTGATAATTGGCCATCTGGATGCTGCCAGAGAGAATGGATAACAGCTGAGCTCTCCCTGCTTTTTCTTCAGTGACGGGTCTGGAAAGCCTCTCAGTGCAGGCAGAGATTTCCCTGGAACTCACAGGGACTTTCATCATCTCTGTGATTTCAACTGTAAAATCTGGTTCAAAATGCCAGAGTATTCAAGAGTTATCAGGAGAGGGTCAAACAGATGGACAGAAGGCATGACTTCACAATCTCCACAGTCCTAGAGATCCAGGTCTAACATCCTCCCACCCCAAATAAAATAAAATGCATTTCCAACTTCAGAAACAGAGCTGATCATAGAACATGGATGCAAATCATTAGATAATATTTTGGACTGATCCTTGATGGAAATTAGTCCAGGGGTTGGCGGTCTCCTATCTTCAGGTAGTCCTTAAAATGGGATAGTGACATTATTGACAATAATGGGCCATTGTTGTGCCTTCAGATGTAGTTGAACTGCCTTAAAAGTCTCAAGATGTTTTCCAAGGACATCTTAGAATGAATGCCAAAGTACCTGTCTCCTCCTTTTTGTAAGATAGCAATCACTACAATCACTGATTACATTTACACGTTCATAGTTTTAAGGATGCAAGACCTTTAGCCTGTTTAAGACCACTGGAGATGAATATTAGTCTGCACTGAATTCAGCTTTCAGCTGGAGCATCTCTCCCAAAGCAGCAGCCAAAATTCTTACCCAGTCTTAAGTGGTGCAGCATTCCTATGTGTGTGCCAGACATAGCTGGGCAGCACTATCACTATTATTGTTTGCTTTCATGATTGTGGCAATGACCTACACAACTATTTTGCTATGAATTCTCTTAACATCCTTTCATGGTCTAATGAAATGAACAGGACTCTAAAGATTGCTCTTTTTTTTCCTGCTTTTCCCTTCCTTTTTTGTTTCTTTTAAGCAAAGCTTAAAACCATGTGGCACTGCTTTATTGAGTCAGCAATTGCTTAAGCTTTTTAAGATTCCATACACTAAGTGAAAAATGAGATTTACAAAACTAATGGAAAATAAATGTCTCCCAAACATGCAATACATTGACTTGCTTCCTTGCCTTATCCCACAGAAACAGACGGAAGCAATAGGCACTGTGAATTACACACTGTATGTAGGGCCCCACACTGTCCCATAGCAGCCCTGTTCAAGGACAGAGTGGGGCAGTTTGTCACCACAGCACACTGGAGGTTGCCCACCCTGGTGGATCTGTGGGTGAGTGGGCCATATCCATCCCTGTAGCCACCAGCAAACCTTATTTTACACCTACAGTGTCCAGGAAGGGCTGTCATCCCACCACTTGCCCAGAGTACCTGGTCCAGTGGGCTCCTCAGCTGAGATCAAAGGGAACATGTAGAAATAATGTCAGATTTTCTCCAACAAACCTTGACAAAGCTCAGGTCCTGCGAGAAAGGGCAGTATCAATAAAGAGGTAGATGGGGAGACATAAACCCATCCAGGGATGCATGCTCAATCTACAGGAAACCCAAGGAGCTGCTCTGCCAGGAATATGCAATTGCTTTCCATAGCAAAGAAGACATCCCAGCACGAGTTGCCCACCACTGGTGATCTCTGTTCAACCTATCTGTTGAACACAGTCCTCCCTCACTGCACACACAGAAGGAAAACCAATTTATCCAGGAACTGTGTTTTTGGATTCTGCTTTCTGGAGGCTTGCTAATAAAACAGTAAGCAAGAGACACGGTATTTTGCTGAACATATATATGAATCATACCTTGATGGTGCCTCCTTTGAATCATGGCATTCAAAGATCTCCCTGGAGGGAGATCTTCTAATGTTTTACATTAGAAGAGAGTGGTTACCCCCAGCTGAGATGCAGCACGTGTGTCTGGCTGATGGATGGCCACGCTCTAGTGAGAGTCAAAACGTTCAGGAGAAAGAAAAAAAAAATACCCCAAGAAATCCAAAGAAAACCTAGCAGGAAGGTAATTTGAGCATAAGGTTCAACCAGGCTACCAATATCATGAAGATCTGGGCATCTTCAACAAGGGTTTTGCAGCAATACCCATTCCCCCATCGCAGAGTCCTCTCCCACTTGCGCTGCCCATGGGTGAAAAGGGAACAAGATCCACTGCAGTCTGGGGAGGTGTGGGGGCAGAAACAGCCTTGAATCAAAGGATAAATGGAACAAAGGCTTCTGGCTTGTAAACTAGTCATTACAAAAAGGTGGGAGCAACTTAAAGCACTATGCCTTTAGTTTAAACATTATTTAGTACTTCCCCTTGTACCTCTCAGCTGCTCTACAAAGCAAATTCCTTCTGCAGTCAACAAACAACTGCTTTGTGGACAATTCTGGGGCTACCAGACCCCCAAGGAGGGCCAGAGTAGCCTCAACACCAGAGCTGGGCTACCCAAAATGGTCCCAACTCCCAGGTCTCTGAAAAAAGTCACTCCACCTGTTTCCCCAGAGGAGGCAGAATACTCACCCTTCCTGGAGAGTCCATCAAGCCCCACTGAAGAGATGAGGGTTACCTGAGCAAGATGCTGCCATGATGGAGGTCAACCAGGTATTTTTGCATTTGGTTGCCCTTGAGTGCTGAGATGACTTGGGGTTGCAGTGACATCCACTTCTCAGAGATTCCTGGAAATTCTGAAGCTTAAATTGTGATGTTATTTGAAAAAAAAAAAAATCAAAGACATCAGCCATTTAATAAAAAATTCTTGCATGTAAGTTTGCACGATCTGTGGTCACTGCAGCATCAGGAGGATGAACATGCTCAACTCTGAGAGCAGTGTTGCAAGTATTCATTGAATTTTTAAAAAATAATGAAAAAAACCACACATTTGTAAAGAAACAGGCTCTAACAGGCTCATATCTATCCAAGAGATAAATCGTAAGGCAAACACAAGGACTCTGATTAATTAGGGGCACCTAAGCCCTCCCATGTGACCTTTACAGTGCTTAGAATCATAAAATTATACGATTTGGAAGGGATCTTCAAAGTCCAACCCCCCCTGCAGTGATCAGGGACATCCTGCTCTAGATCAGGTTGCTCAGAGCCTCAGCAAGGATGGCCTTGAATGTCTCCAGGGATAGCTCTTCCACCACCTCTCTGGGCAAACTGTTCCAGTGCCTCACTGCTCTTATGGTATAGAACTTGCCTAATATCTAATTTAACCCTGCCCCGCCTGCATCATCGCTGTGTTGTGGAATCACCAGCCTGCACAATAATGTTCTCAAATTAAAGGTATCATCAGCCCATCTCCCAGCCAGGATTACTCCATAGAGGGACAACATTCATAGAATCATAGAATGGTTTGGGTTGGGAGAGACCTTTAAGATCATCCAGTTCCAAACTCCCTGAAATGGGAAGGGACACCTCCCCCTACACCAGTTTGCTCAATGCCTTATCCATCCTCGCTTCAATCACTTCCAGCGAGAGGGCATCCACAACCTTCCTGGGCAACCTGTTCAGAGTCTCACCACCCCCACAGTAAAGAACTTCTACCCTCTTCAAATTTCCATCCATTGCTTTAGCTCATGTGCTATCTTGTGCTATCTGTCTAAAAAAACCAAAAGGATTTTCAACACAATCTCACTGAGCAGGGCCAGGGTTAGTGCAAAAGGAATTCAGCAGGAGCAGAAACCCAAAGGAAAGAATGGACTTCACCCAACTGGAGCTGGCTGCAGGTTGCCACGAGGTTCACACAGTGAATTTTTTTCCAAGGAAGTTTTCCACTCAGACTGCAAATCTCTTTGGCCAGAGTATAACGCAGCCAAGGCACAAATGAGTTGACAAGTCGTTCTCTGCACATACTAAGTTGCTTTTATTAATCCAGAACTGCATGCTACAGATACTGTACAGCATGAACATTTATTCATTACAAAAAATGGCTTCCAAACCATTAAAAATGAAAATTGGAATAAGAGCATAAAACGGAACAGTAACATCACAACTGTTAGGAAACATTCAAAGTATTCACAAAAAATGTTATAGTTAGCATCTTAATAAACCAGAGAAAAATCTGAGACAGTTTTACAATCGCTTCATGTCAACTACAATGGCACTGAATGAACAGATGAACAATTTTTCAGCTTTATACAGCGTTTTTTTGCAACATCAACATGCCTAGGTTTTTTTTTTTTTGTTTTAAGTTTGCTACCTACCTGTATGTAGTAAGTGTACATAAAAGTGGCAGTCTGATTTTCCTTTTATGAATAATCTAATATACAGAATTTGGCCCTTAAGGGTTTATACCTCTTCATTTTAAATGCTTTCCGGACAATCTGCTACCAAACACGTCTGTTATAGGTGACATTAAAACTACATACATATCTACCTATGTAACATCACAGCAAAACAGGATGAACAAAAAAATTACAGCATTTAAAAAGAAAAACAAAAAAAAAAAGGAATAATAAAGTCGGGAGAAAGTTAAAAGTCACTGAGAATTTTGGCACATAGAAGATTTGCACACAGCCTACAGTCCTAATGTCGCAGGGGATTCAGCTGCAGTTCTGAACAGGAGACACTTGGACCTTGCTATTTTTCAAACAGCATTGCTAAAAATTCCCTTGCTAAATTTTCAAGTCTTTTTCGCGTGTAATGGCTTTTTAAAGCAATTTTCTTTTTTAATCTTTTTTACATTATTGATCCTTGAAAAAAAATGCATCCGCAAACGTCCGTTTGGTGGCAACTGTGTTTCATATAGCACAAAAAAAAAAAAAAA
>VZTY01013235.1:420300-460107 GCA_013400935.1 Turnix velox
AAAAAAAAAAAAAAAAATCACAAAAGGAAATAAAAAAAAAAAAAAAATCCCGGAAAAAATATATATATACACATTTATATATAAACTTAAAAACCTTGTACAAATGAGTTGTTATATATAAGATGCTTACACTAAGGGAAAAAAAAACCTTTATACAATGTTTCAAGAAAAAAAAAGAGGAAAAAAAAACATTTAAAAAGGGACAACATACAGATACAACAAGCAATTTCTAAAGCAATAAATACTACTGGTCCAATAGCGTTGTGATACTTTTAATTGTTGAGTAGCGTTCCCTCCCCCAAAAAGAACAACACCATGGAACAAGGTATATTAACACATTTTTTTTTTAACCCTTTGTTTCTGTACATTTAAACAATAACAAGTAACATCACAATAAAGGTTGTTTCACACAAGGAAGGAAAAAAAAAAAAAGAAGTAGTAGCGGCACCGCATTCGTTGTGCCCTTAAAGGTTTAAAAACCAGATGTAAAATGATTGGTTCGCAAGCTCGTATTTAATACAAATAATAAAGAACCAATGCCTCCGGCAAGGGCTGCTTCAAAATTGCTTCTTTTTTTTTTTTTTTTTTTTAAACTTTTAAAATCAGTCTTTAAAACTAAGCTATTGGAACTACATAACAGTTATGTATATATATATATTTTTTAAACGCTACAAAGACTTTAAACAGCTGTTGATAAAAATTTTGGCAGAATCATGAGGCTTTTCTCATCTACATATTTAAAAAGGAGAAATTGAAAAATAAGAATGGGTCAAATATTGACCAATGAACTCGATAAAACATCAACTAATGTAGCCATGTGGCACGAATTAAAAAACAAAAACCGAAAACGACGACAAACAGTGGACGACAAGACGAGGAGGAGAAAAAAAAAAATTAAAAGGAAAAACGAAACAAAACAAAAACCAACCCAATCCCAAATCCCAACAGAATTCAACATCCCCGAAAGGGAGGCGAAAGGGCTAACGAGGCTAAAGCTATTCTAAGGACTTGGTTACGAGGGAGAGCGGCTGGGGCTGTGTCCCCGCCAGCGAGCTGTGGGAATGCAAGGAGGACGTGGAGGGCTGTGCGAGGGATGCGGCCGGCGGGAGGGCGGCCGGCGGGTGGTCCAGGGCCCCGTTGGGGCAGCTGGCGGCGGGCAGGGCGCCGGGCTTGCTCGCTGCGCTCTCGGCCAGGACGAGCGAGGAGGGCGGCGGCATCATGACCAGGTGCGCCAGCGGGTCGGGCTTCAATGAGAGCGAGAGGGGTTGCGTTTGTTCAGTCTGTTGTTGTGGTTTCGAGTCTCTGGAGGGGGAGGCGAGCATGGCGGGGGAGGACGGAGGAGAGTCTAGTAAGCTTCCATCTGAAGAGGGTGGGCTGACGCAGCTGCCTTCACCTTGTATGTAGCGAACGCACTTTTTTTTTCTCCTAGAAACAGGGAGAGAGTTCGTCTGTGAATAAAGGGCGGAGATGCTGATGGAGACAGTTTCATCTAAAGCAAGGAGCCGTCCATTTAGCTACTCTGGGCTCTGTGCGGGCAGCAGCCTGGCCCCATGCGCCATCCTGGGGGTCTGGTGGGGTGACCTCAGCACTGAGCCTGCTCAGGAATCTCCCCTGGGCTAAGAGATTTGGAAAGGATTCACCAATTGTCTCTTTGTACCTCTCCTCTTCTCCCGCCTCCTTTCCTTAGTAGATTCTATGATTGTAATAATCAGAGAAATCAGATAAGGAGCTTTTGGACCCTACTATGCTAATCTACACACTCAACTTGAATCCAGGGGAGGAAAAAAATTAGTTTAATCCTTATAAAAGAAAAACTCTGGGTAGTTGATGGTATCTCAAGATGTCCCATAATGCTGTCCACCTCAACAGGGCTATCTCTACACCTGCATCACCTGTATGGTCTCCTACGATGCCCTGCCCCTGGGAGGCAGGGATGGCTGCAAACTACTGCTCATGGCTTTTCCTCTGTTAAGAACCACACCAAATCCAGAAACGTCAAGAGTCAGACAGGAGGGATATAGAGTAGAGAGGACAAGAGAGAGGGGAAATAAAAACAAAACAAACAAACAAAGCAAACAGAAGAAAAAACAGGAAAAGAACAGGATAAACAGAGTATGATCCAAAATAACAAGAATAACTGGTTGTATGGCCTGCAGGTTGTGGCTTTCAATTGACTCAGTTTTACTTTTTGGTTTTAAGGGAGAGTGGTAGATTTGGAATGCTGCTTGGATGTGTTTTGGGGAATTTTCAACTGAGAGGCCATCCATGTAAACTCCAGGGTGGGATCCAATTTCAGCAGGTGAAGAGCACGACGACAGGTACAAAGGTGAGGAGTAACATGGAGCTTATTTCACATCAGGGATTATGAGAGTCTCACAGGAGCCTCTCATCTTCAAATAAATAAGTGACCCAACAGAGATCTTTTCTCCTCCCTCTGTCCACTTAATAATGTAAAGGAGCAATGAAAACAGATGACAGTTTCACACCATCTTTCTTGCCAAGTATATGCAAGACAATTCTAGCAGCAGGACAGAAATAATGAGGCAAACAACCACAGCATCTGGCAAAATGATGTTCAGTGGCCACCTTGACCCCAGTAATGATGGTTCTCCAGCCCTCCTATTCACAAGGACACCTTCCATAGGAAGAGCTGAACTCCTGTCACACAGCCCAAAGTATATGACAAAGTCTGTCCAGAGCAGCTCTGGCACAACAACTATGGATGCTCAACTAAGCTGCACAAAGCCACCAATGTGAAGGACTAGGATCTAGCTCTTCCCACTCCATGGACACCTCACTCTAGGTCAGCAGCCTCATCAAAGGAAGTGCCCGAGTGTGGTACAGCAGTTGAATGTTGCTGGGTGACATTCGCCACACATGCAGGTGTCCCAGATCCACTAAAGGTCATCAATGTTCTCCCCTAGGTATGGCAACTTGGATGAAACTAAGGTCTGCTGTCTAGGCAAAGGGGCTAGACACTTCTTGACCACCAAGGAGATGTAACCAGCTTGATCCTTGAGTTAAAAGGTATCATCTCCCGGAGTTGGAATGGGAACAGCAACCCCAGCTCCTCATCTTCCCATCAGCTTGAGTGAGGGACCAGTGCTGTGACATTCCTTCCTCCAGAGACTCAGATCCTGCTCCATTTTCCACATGGCAAGGTAAAGGGTTAGGGCTATTAGGAGTTTTAACCACGTTAGCCTGCAGATCAATACATGCTAAAAACTAAAGACAATCATGCAACTTAAATGTTAAAAAGAAAGAAAGAAAGAAATATAGAAGACAGCAAGAGAAGACTGTAAACCATGCTTTATTAGGGCAACGTTAAAAGACAGAAAAAAAATTTGGTGGGCTCAAAACAGAACCTGTCAACTATTTTATCATCAACAAATAACGTGGGAAGCCTCTGGCTCTTGGTTAAGGACAGTTGTCCTGCTCCTTCTCCCCCTTCCCTGGCCTGTCTCAACCTTCCTAGCTTCAGCTGTGCAGTGCTACCAGGGCCACAGTTCATGTTTAGACCTTCTCTACAGCTAATGCTTCACAAAGCTCACCAATAATCATAGCGTGAAAAGGTAAGTTCTTACAATCTTGAGACTGCAGGGCTCCCCTGCCATCCCCTAATTAAAATAATTTGCAAGCAGAGACCCAAGCTCTGCCTGTGTTATTAATGGTGGTTCAGAAGCCATTCAACTGGATTGCTCTGAACCTACAAGGCAGCTAACTGTTTCATGGGAGGCAATTTGCATCTAGCACGCCAAAAAATCAAATTTAGTTTTTTTAATATTATTCAAGCTCTATGGCCTCAAAGGAAGAGTTCCCATGGCAAGGCGGATGTAAGCCTGGTCTGCCTGGACTTTCTGACTCTGCAGAGCAGTTAACAACCTTTTTAAAATTAAACCCACTAGTCTGCTACCTGAAGTCCTTTGAGTAAGATTAAGGGAGCAGAGCAGATTGCTTCCTCTGCTTCCATTGTATATTACATTTTTAGTATTGTGGCCACTGTCAGACTGAAAAGCCACCTGCATGAATTATGATGTCTCAATGTGGGGAGACATTTCTCCTGCCTTTTGTCATTCCCATCATATTTTACCGCTGGTCGTGCAGATGACAAGGTTAAGTGGGACAGAAACCCCAAACTCTGCAATTGAACAACACCAGGCAAGTCTAGTGAAGGGGAATAAATAATCTGGAGAACTCTTTGTGCCTTGATTTTGCTCTCCTAAAAGTGGGAACAAGCCATATGTATCCCTGCTCTGAAGCACTAGTGAGAACTATTCACTTGTGCACCTCTCTGAAGGCATCAACTGCTACATCAACACAGCAAACACCTACAGACCTGATAAAAATAAAAAACCCTTGAAACCAGCCCCAGGACAGCAGTGGGAAATGCACAGTGCTACAACTGCCATGAGTGAAAGCCACAGAGGATGACATGGGTTCATTCAGCAACCAAAGATGTCTGAGCTTCTACTGTAGTAGCAAACTGCACATCTCCAGCTCCCACCTACGATGAGCTAAAAAAATGCTACCATGCTAGCAAATGTGGTGTTACAATGGTTAGGACCAGAACTAGGAGAGGAATGCTCTAAACTCTACCTACTGATAAAATGCCTCCATGCATTTAAAAAGAAAATAAAAAACTACCAAAAAAGCATTTAGTGTTACATCTAAAACTACCAGCTAACTATCGGCTACCCCACTTAAAGATACTGCACTGTCCCAAACTCATCTCAGAAAGTTGTCTCTGATGAGCTGCAAAGGTTTCTCACCAAAATATTTGGAAGAAGAGAGACTTTGTACATAACCTAAGCCCTGTACAAATGGAATGAAAAGTCCTCTTGCTGGTAAAATGCAGTTTGAAGTTTACAGTCTACCTGAGCAGCTGAGGAAAGATAAAGCAACACAAACATGATGTGCCCCTGGTGCTGGTATGTGGCACACAGAGCCTGCCATGCTTCAAATGCTCTCTTTCTAGACTGCACAAATACTGGCTGACAACTACAGAATAAAGTCTAATTAAACAAAGCATTCGAACTCGAGCCTCCTGACCCAGTGAAGTGGCCACCTAGGTCTCCCAAACTGAGCTCACCTTCCTTTAATCTTTAGGAAACTGCTGCTTTCAAAGCCTATTTAACATAGGTACTGGTAATGGTGTCTAAGACCCCAACATGTGGTACTCGCATGCCTCAAATGGGACAATGTATGATCTGCTGAAGACATTTCTGGTGCCTTATCTGGTATTTTGACATATATCACCACCCTTGATCCATGTTTCCCTTGACACTAAGCACAAACAAGACTGCGTGCATACACAAAATACGATGGACGGCTGATCTACATTCTAAATGAGATGGAGGACATGGGACTGGCATGAGTAAGAGGGGAAAATGTGGGAGAGGAATCACTACACACAGAGTGTGGTTTGGGTTGAAATACCTACCATCATAATATTCCAAATTCAAAGACTGCTTGTATCAGAACAAAGAAACAACAAATTTAACCAAATGCGATCAATATAAGGAAAAAGGAATGAGAAAAGAACTACTCGGTATCCCTCCACCAAGAAAGAAGTACGTATTGAGTTATACATGGAATTAAAACTCCAGTAGAACATGGGCTGTTGAAATTTGGGCTCTCTGATGTCTTTCATCTCCTCTTAGCGCTGAAAACTATTCTACTGCAGTTGCAATTAGTTTTGTCTAGAGCTCAGGCATTTACAGCTCAACTTGTTGGGATAAAATTTAGGAAAAAAGGTATTTGCAGAATCAGAAAAAAAATGTATCAGATAATTTAAAAAACTGGCATCTACACAGACCTTACCAAGGCATAGAAGCCTACAGGTAGCTATTTAATTTTGCAGATAATATCAACAAATTAGTATAACATAAGCTGTAAACACTGGCTTTTACATCTGTAATCATGGAAAAAAAATAGTGCTGCAGATCCCAGAATATTTTTTAAAGCCTTTGGAGGCAGAGGACTTAGACCCAAATGAAAAACAAAATATAGATGTCCAGCTAAACATTCCTTTTGCTGACAATCTGGAAAAAAATAACTAAAAAGCCAAAAAACTGCCAGCTTTAAGGATGACAAGTTTTCTCGTTCCCAGTTCTACCATCAGGTAAAGGTTATTGGTAAAGAAAGAGAGAAAATGGCATTAAATTAGCAAGAAATTCCAAAGATCAAAGATTATTAGCAATTGATGCTGTGGGAGAGAGAAAGGTGGGGGGAGCAGGGAGGAAAAAAAAAAGATTAAAAAAATAAAAATCACACAAATGCACTAAGAGGACAGATTGCTTTTATTTCCCCAAAGGCCTCATGGGTAGTATTTATACCTGCATGGTTTGCACCATAAACTCTGTCGGTCAAGCCCGAACAATGCCCGACACTTCTTTGGAGTATTTGCATCTGTTAGCATAAGGTAAACACAAAAAATACAACACAATGGTGGATAGAGCTCATTTGGTCTGTGTCATCTTAGCTACAGCTACGTTCAGCTTTCAATCACCTCAGTTTTATTTGGTAATCTCCCCTCGTACCAAGGGCAGGAAAGAAAACAGGACTTTCACAATGAGCCAAAAGAAAATCAGTTAAAAAAAAGTCACTGACATGGCCCTGAGTCTGTTTGGGGCCATGTTACATCGAGAGCATTGGGAATGACTTTCCTTGGTGGGCAGGAATGTGGTTGAGCCACGGATCAGATGGGCTTAAGGCTGATGCTGTTTTACAGTGGATTTTTGGCTAGCAGCAGCAAAGAAGAAGGCGAAAAAAAACCAACCAACAATCAACAACAAAACAACAACAAAAAAAAAAAAAAAGAAAAAAAAGAAAAAACCTTTCAGAGAGACGATAACTCATGGCAGTGTCCCACTCCCTTGTGTCTTCTAGATCACAACACAGAGCTACAAAGCAACAAGGCAGGAAAAAAAAGGGGAAAGTACCAAATAAACCAGCTGCAAATCAGCCATAGCGAGTCTGGGAGAACTATACACACCTGCAGGGGCCGCACCAGTTATTCTGTTGATCAAGGCCAAAGCGCGCTCGGCATTTCTTAGGAGCGCTCAGGTCTGAATGAGTTCAAGAAAAGCGAGCAGAAAAGGGAGAGAGGAAAAAAAAAAAGAGAGAGGGGAGAGGGGGGAGAGAGAGAGAGAGAAAGAAGAGAGAAAAGGGGAGAAAAAAAAGAGAAAGATAAAAATAAGGAAAAAAAAATAAAAATAAAAAAGGGAATAAAAATCAATGTCCTCGTTATTAATTGCAAAATATTGACTTTTGATTTAAAAGTTAAAAAAAAGTGATAATCACATTTTTATTCAACTCTTGAGATTAGCTGTTGCAATTAAAGCTGCAGTATCCCTTTATAAAGGACTGTTTCTTTCCCTTTTCAAAGAGCAGGTAGAGGAAAGTCATTGTGGCTGATCTAGCAGGATGCTTCAGGCAAGATTTATTTGGGCTGGGTTTTTTTCTCTTTTTTTGAGAGGGAAGGGGGAAAAAAGGAAGAAAAGAAGCTGAGTATGGAAGTTAGATTCTGAACATGCTTTTTTCTTCAACTCAGATAAAATTAAAATAAGAGAAAAAAAAGAAAAAAAAGGAAATTATATCTCCTGGGATAATGCAGCTTTTGAAATAACATTAAATTTTTTTCTAATTAATTTGTATTCAAAAGAATGGATATGAATAAGCAGATTGCAGAATGAGTATGTTAGTATTCAGCCAGAAAATAAAACGTAAAGCATGGCAAGATGCTGAGTTAGTAGAGCAAGTGAATTGCAATGGAAAGGCTTGAGCAGAAAGGAAAAAAAAAAATAAAAGAAATCCAAAACTAAAATAATAATTAAAAAAATGCATTTGCATGCTTATGTGAGAAGACTTAGTGGGAGCCATGAAAAATGCCATTAGATTAAGGAGGTTCATTACTGACTTGCTTTCATTCTTAATCAGTCTCTTTAAAGAAATACTGCATATTCAATTTGCACAGTTAGTACAACTCTTGCGTTATTTTTACGGTATTACTGGTTTAATAGCAATTGTTACAAAACCGAAAAACAAAAGTAAAAAAAATACTATCAAACACATCATAGATATAAAGATATATAGATAATAAATACTATCAAAACGTGTGGATGGTATTTTTTTTCTTAATGTCATAAGAGCTTAATGTTAAAATCTACAAATGGCAGGAAAAAAAAATAATTAAAAAGCAGTTTATAAACTATTTTAAATGACTCAAAATGACGTTAGCACCTGTAATCGGAGGAAGTGAAAGGCAAGGATTTAGGAAACATTCGCTGTGTTCTGAAAAAAAAGAACAAATTATACAAAGGCTTCAAAAAAACTAAGTCAGGGCTTCTTCAAAGTTGACTATGAGATTGCCTATGCAGTATTTCTAATTTCCTATTATAGAATGGCAAACCTCCTTAATTTAACATGGGTGCGATTTACCACTGTAAGGCATGCATCAGGACATACAGGAACAGCCCAAATTAATACCAAGCACACATGTACATTACCACACACACACACGGATGCCAAAATAAGCAGATGACTTTATAAAGGATGGCACAGGCATTACATCTACGGCTCTGCAGTTAAAGGCTCTGCCAATCACTACGTGCCAATTCAGCTAACGTCACAAGAGGCTCTGACATGCAATGGCTGTGGTTACTAGTTTTAGGAGGGCAGTAATGGGTAAATAATCAGAGTGCATTAAAAAATTTAAAAAAAAAACAAAAAAAAAAAGGGCTGTCTAATATAGGGGCCAGCTTGCTGTAAGGCCAGGAGATTTGTACCCACCTCCCCCGTAACCCAGGAGCATCACACCAGGATTGCCACACTGCCACTAAGCCAGAGACTGAAACTTATTTTTACTTACCATTGGTCTCGCCTGGCTGCTTATCCCTTTTCCTCTTCTTCTTCTTTCCCTGGGGGAAACATACACAAATAGGAAGGATTAAGTAATAATAATGACAAAACATGTCTCCTTGCAAGACACCATCAAGCCATGGTGCTGTGGCCAGTGTGGGATGTTCCCTGGGGGGGACACCAAGTGTAGTGTTGCTTGCTCCCAGTGCTGGGAGGCTTAGGGGGGCCTGAGGGGACGCTGCACCCCATGGATGGTTCTGCTTGCCTGCCCTGTGCCCTTTCATACAGCTCCCCAACATCAACACCCACTGAAGCTATAAGCAGCTGGGGAGGGGGCAAAACGACTTGCAAGATGCTCTTTCTGAGATAAGATCACCATCATGACAGAAACACTGACACTTGTATGCTCCTGATTAAAAAAAAAATCATTCCTGTGGGATAGGGAGGGAAAGAAGGGGCAACAGTGGAGATTCAAGGTGGGAGAGTCCAGGAGTGAGGTCAGTTTGAGCCTCTGGAGTCCCTCAGCAAAGAAGAAAGCCACACTACTGAGCAAAACCAGCTCACAGGTTTGTAAGTACATTGACAAGTTAAGAAGCAAAGCCAGGAAGCTAAAAGAAAATCCAGATGCAACTTAGACTCTTGTCAATTTTTGCTCTATCACAAGAAAAAATAATCACCAGTAATGTTTTACTAAACATCCCTTTCTCAAATAATGTTCCATAAGACAACACCATTTGTTACAGTTTTTGACCAAAGGAAGAAAAGCCCTTTCTCAATTTCCCTTCAGCAGCAGAACAGGATCAACTCCTGTGGAAACCTTACAGCTGTTTTTCAAGAGAAGAGTTATAAAATAATAAGCATGGCTCAAAAGAGAAAAGGGGCTTTCTAAAGAAACTCTTCTAACACTGAGCTACAGGGCTGGTGAAGCTGTACAAAAAGGCCAGTGTAGGTGACAGAGTAATTTTATTTTCACAGCTCCTCAATGCTAAAAACAATGACTTTCAGGCCAACAACATCAGCTGTGAGCCACACAGAGATCCCTGCTTTTGAAGATCTGGAACTAAGAGAAGATGGTGAAAGTTCAGCAGGCCTTTGTGGTCAAAAGGGAACAAACATCTCTGGGAAGAAGGAATCACACTGTAATTTTGAAGTGCTGGACATAACTGTGGGGAAGCTAAGAGGTTCTCCCATGTGATGGGCATCTTCCTTAATAGGCTGGGTCTGGCTTCCAGCTAAATAGTTAAGATTTGGGACATCCACTATAACATTTGAGATTCTTGCTATGATACATTCCTCTGGAATGTATTAGTAAGAAATTGCTCCATCATGAATGCTGGATTTTGATTTGTTGTTTCTGTCATATTTTTCCACCCCAAAAGCCAGCTTTTTGGCACAGGGCTTCTGTACTCATTCCCCACTGCTTGTTCACAGTCAAACTGCCACCCATCATGTCCAGGCTGTGACAAGTACAGTCTTGTTCACAAGAGTCTTCTGGTGATAGAAAAAGCTGCATGCAATTTTAAAGGATTTTTAAATGACACCAAGTAATCCTGTGGCCTTATTCCTGAGAAATCATCTCCCACACCTCAGAGGTCATTCTGAGAGATACAGAATGTTGCTGCTCTGAGTCAATGTTACAGCAGCCATCAGTCTAACATGACAGGCAGACAAAATAGACAAGAATTGCTCCTAAAGCTTCCTGAGAATAGAATAGAGAAAAACCTAGTATCTACAAGTCCATGTATCAAATAAAGATATCAGAGGCTCAGACTGCTCCATCTGTATTGATCCAGACTGACAGGAACTCTGTGAAAGTTGGTTATTTCTTTCCCAGGTTTATAAACTTAATCAAAACCAGGCAATTGCTTCAGGGCCGTAAATGTGAGTTTTATTTAATCTCAAGGAGGCCGCTTGCTTAATTAACAGGCTGCATCTTGTAGCAAATTCGCTTAATTTTTGCAGTTCTTTTGGGAATTCAAGGACTATTCCAGTTTGAGACCTTATAACTGCTTCATAGAAGAAGTCAGGAGTCACCTTCCCTTTACAAACTCTTCAAGCCAGGTATTAAAGTGCTATAACCCCTCTAGGGAGCAACCTGGTAAAAATGGCCAATACACACAAATGTCAGCCAGGGACCAGGCATTGCTGATTCCTTCTCAAAACACACTTCGAAAACTGTTCCTAACAAAGAACTGATAGAGGTTCCACTAACATCTTTTCCACATATTTCAGAGGAAAGAGTGAGAAAGATCACCTGTCTGGTTTCTTCAATTTATGCAGATACAAGGTATCTGATCATGTTCCAGTAATAATACATGGACTTCAGAAAAGAGTTATGGCAGCCACTGAATTTCAAGTGTCCAGTAAAAGACACTGTTTTGCCTTTGGATGGTGTCGTCCTCTAAGTCTTCAGCAACATCATACTGGAGACATTCTTAAGCAAGTAAATGGATGTAAATAGCTGTTAACCATTTTGGCAGACAAACCACCATGGGTTTTGACAGGACTGTAGACTTCTTTGGTACTAATTTTCTATATAAGTGGATTGAGAGAAGACTAGACTCTCACATACTTTTGAGTCTAGCACTGAGCACAATTGAAAATCTTATATTAGATCTCAGAAAGAGCAAATATGCCTTGTGACACCCCTAAGCTACCAGGGATTCCCTAAATCCTCTTCTCTTCTGTAAGGGCAGGCCAAAAGCTGCATTTTTCCTTTGTTTGAAGACCTGGACTACAATTGGCCCTATCCTTGTTCCTGATGTAAAGTGCCTAAGGATTTAACCATTTCAAGCATTCCATTCTTGATGCGTGAAGGGCTCCAGGACCTACAAAATGCTGAGGGAGGAAGCGATCTCAGAGATCTCTAACTAGACCAGAAGAGGAGAAATAAATAAATCCTGTGGGAGATGCAACCGTGTGATGCAAAGGTACTGTGCGCTCCACAGGCAGGAAGGTTCCCCCTGAAGGTCACTTGGGGGTACAGCATCAAGCCGCTGGGAAAGCGCAGGCTTTCTCATCCTGTCCTTTTTAGCTCAAGAAGAAAGGGTTTCTCAGTGCTCACACAGTGAGGACAAAAGTAAAAGGTCCTAAACACTGAAAGCTTTGTACATGCCCATCTGTTGGTGGCACAGTCACTGCACAGAATGAGCATCCCTGAAACCTTAGTTGAGCCTATACTCCCTTTTGAACACCCAAGAAGATGACACCACATGGTGCTTAGGAACTGCTTTAAGCCTATGATCTGACAGTCTCTGTCCAGACTATGCCAGAAAGAAAGAAAAATCACATTTCAGCAGGAGCAGGGCCTCATCAGGCTTAACAAGGTCTCCTCTGAGGAGCACACACAGCTACACCTCCAACAGCCACCAAAGGAGGGAGCGAGGCAGAGCCCAGCAGTAAGAAAAGATGACCAAGAATGGAGGGATTTAAGAAAATGTCTTGAAGTACATATTGCTAAACAAGTGAGCAGTAGTAGTCTCCACTGCTGAAAGGGGTGGAACAGCACAGAGAGCTGCTACAACTCTAGACTTCACTGCAGACTCTGAACTGCCTTCTTCCCATCTATCCATGTAAAAACTCAGATTCCCACAAAGGTAAATGCTCCCATACAAAACAAAGCACACAATTCATGTGGTTTATGATGAAGTAGGAAATTCATGGTGAAACAAGCAGTGATGATGGAGATGACAGAAGAGACAATAAAAAAAATACATAGCACCATACATGATGGTGTCCTGACATGATGTCCTGACATCCATCTTACAGCTGCTGGTTGGAAGGAGTTATAGGAAGGCTACTGGGAAGGAAGACTCATTCCAGAGTTAGAGACCTAAATGTTTTAGGTCTTTTTAGTGTATTTAAAAAAATCAAGATACTGCTACAATCCTATTAAAGAAGGCTTAAGAGATCCCACCAATCCACAAATCTGTCAATAATTTATAGGTTTAGGCTGCAAACACTTACTACCAGATGCACTGCTTACTGGAAGGAGTTATATACTGTTACTAAGTGGTTACAATGCTGGCCTTATATATTTTAACAGACAGAAAATTCTACTGCTTTTAGCTACAAAACAGGCTGCTAAAAGGCACAGGGGGGATTCAATTTGAAAAATAATCCATGAACTGATCACAAAATCCAAACCGCTTTTTTAAAAATGAGGATGGGGACAAAAAAAAAGATAACATGGTCATGAAAAAAGCAAAACATACTTGAAATACACAACAGTAGAGTGTGGAATAATTCATTTAACCCCACTTGAGAGTAAGACTTTCAAACAAGTCACACTTTTGGTTTTGCCAGTCCTTCTCTGAACCTAGGATAAGTCATTCTTCCACTTTCCACTATACTCTCACACAGATAAGCACAAGGCACTAATTATTCATCTATCTGGAGAAGAGGAGCCACACTAGGGGAATTTTTAATTTGTTTAAAATAATAAAATTTAAAATGACCACCAAGCCAAACTCCATTTCCAGATGCTGGTAAAAGTGAAGGCAAGAGTTTCTTCACAGAGCTCTACTGTAAAAGTTTAGAATTGTGGGGTGACAAGTCCCAGCCAGGAAGCCCTTTCACAAATGGAGGGCTGGGAATTACCCCCAGTAGTTTTAGTACCCCAGAGGGAAGTCTCCATTGTTGTTACCAGACTGGGATCCTGAGGCACGCTTTCCAAGTAATGCTTTGTGTGCAATGTGTGGTCGTAGCTCAGCAGGTCACATACACGTTTCTACAAGCTCTACCACTAAAAAAATTTCCACCTCCATAGGAACCTACATAGTTATCCCGTGCAGACCAGCCCGGGTACAGCTGCATATGAAGCTGTCGCTCCTTTCTTGCTAGTTCATAGTATTTCGCTTGTTCTTCTCTGGATAACGCGTGCCACTGAAGTGAAGAAAAGAGAGAGAAAAAAAAATTAAATGCCCAAATGTTTGTTTTTTCTTTAAAGCATGCTAACAGCTGAGTGTATTATTTACATATAAATACATCACCAGTTGATTTCCATAAAAAAAAAAAAGAGAGACGAAACCAGATGATCTGGCATGCTGCCATTCATATTTTATTTATAACTCCAGATTATAACTCCAGTAAACTCAACCCAGCCACAACATGTAATTTATGTTCCCTTTGCCCCTTTGTCTCCTGATGAGAGAGGGGAATTAAGAAAACTCAACAAAAAAATAGAGCAGGGGAGAAGGTTCAGAAGATGAACTGCTTGCCCTCAGCCAGATCTCAGTTATAGGTTTACAGAAGGTTCCTCCCCTCTCCACTGACAACCCTATTCCTGGATCTCACATGTGGTGATATTGGTACTTTACACAAAGGGTTTTTTCTTCCCCATTTACTTTTCTGCCTGTTTTGGTATAATGTAAGAGTATGACATTTTTTCCATCTATAGGTCATGGAAACAATATACCAAAGTAACACCACTATTAATTACCTCCTCCTCCCCCATTCCTCATTAATGACCCCAGTGGCAAAAAGTGAAAACAAAAATCAAACCTTTGGTTTAGTAACTTCCCTCCCCATAATCAGAACATTAGGAAATCACAGTGATTTGGCAGGTGTGAATCCTACCAGTGCTTCTGCCTTGTCACCTACCCTCCGACCGAGGATTTGGTTGATGGCTGCACTCTCTTTCAATGTGCATTCTGCTACAACTTTTGCTCTCATTTCCTTCATATACAACATAAATGCATTAAGAGGTTTCTTTATGTGTGGCTTCTTTTTCTCTTCTTCTTTTTTGGAGTCCTGATGTTTTCTGAAGGGTAAAGAGACACAACAGACATAAATCTCACAGTGATAACACTCATGAATTAATTAAATTAATCCTCCGATCCCTCTAGTATTAATCCCCTGAAATGAGTCTCTAGAAAGCGGCCCAGAAGGTTCTCTAGGGCCTTCCCCCTGGCTGCTGTGTGAGGACAGTTTTAAGAGCATTATAAAAAAAATCTCCCACGTATTTATGCAGTATTGTCAAGTACCCTCTCAGCCCTTAGAAGAACCTCAGAAGGACATGGGCACTCAGGAAAATAGGCTGATAGGGAGGGCAGTTTTTGAGCAGGATGGCAGAAGAAATAATTACATTCCATTGTCACTGGGAACTGAAATTCTGTATTTCTGCTTCACTCATAAAATGAAAGACAAGAAGCACTAGAAGGACTAGGTCTCTCCTCAGTTTAAACTCGGAATTGGTACCAGCTCTCTCTGCAGCCTCAAACTGGGCACTGAGTCCTGGGGAAACCAGTCAAGAAGCTTGAGTCTTGATCAAGATAATTTCACCTTCTTATTAAAATAAGTGAAATTAATTACTCATCTATGCCACAGAATGGCTCTGAAAAGACTGCTACCATTTTGCTGATGCACTTTGGGAGATAAATCATGTTCCAATCAATAAGAATAGAATGGAAAAAGCAATACAAAGAAATACTTCACAGCAAAAAAACCCAAAAACATTTCTACAAAACCCTGCACAGGTGATGCTCTGGGTATTCTAATAATAAAGGCCAGGAAGCAACAACAACTTACGAGCTGTGGAGTGAGCCGACATCGCTCTGGGAAGATTCCTGTTTGACTGTTGGTGTGACTATGGCCGGATGAGGAATTCCAGTTGTATGTAAACTATGGTGTGGCGGGACCATGTGTGGAGGAAACCTAGAGGAGAGAAAGCTGTGTAAATCGTCAGAATAAAAATGAATGAATGGGGAGGGATGTGTACACACAATAAAAAATAAAAAGCAAAAAAAAAAGCATATAACAAGCACATGACAGCTAGACAAAGCATATGAAAGCTGGCAGCATTAATTAGCAATAAATTAAACATAATGACTCTTCTAATGTCATTAAAGCCAATCTTCCCCTTCATTATCATTACTGACATGAGACATCATGATTTTTAACATCTTTAACAAAAGGCAAATTCAACTGGATGAACTGGGATGAAAGTGGAATTTCAGCTACCTGCAAGAAAATCCACCAGTCCATTTCTTTGCTCAGAAATTATCCCTGGCAACCACGGAATCAATTCTTATAGTTCTGAATCATGTTGTGAATTAGGGATGACATCTTTTGTTGCATATTGACAGCAAAATAAAATATTAATGCAAACACAATCTAGGTGCATTTTTGATAATCCTTATAGATGCCTCATTAGCTACATTTTGTTGATGGAGCAAAAGAAAATATTTATTTGTGCCTAATAAATTTCCGAGACACACTGCTTTAACAGAAGGTGGGAAGATTGTGGATTTAAGTCAATTTTGACCCATTAAGGTAATCTAGAAAGGCTTAAATGAATACAAAATAACAGTCCAGCCTTTCTGAAGAAAAAAAATGTTGTCAGCTTTATGGTTTATGGTCATATACATGGACAGGCCCCAGTCCTGCAACTGGATTCAGAGGGATGTGCAATCCTCCTGCATCAATCTAGTTGCTCACTCGGGGCCACAGGACAAACATGACACAGTCATTGAGACTTTTCTACTTTTTAACCAAAATGAACAAACTTCTCAAAAGCAAGACTGGCTTCTTATCATTATTTCTCACCAGATTCTGAAAGGGTCTGCAGTGAATAAGGAAAGCACACCATGACTGACTTTAGAAAACCTCATTTCCTTAGAAAACCTCCGCTTACGTCAACAGGTGCCCAGATACCTAGCGTAAAGTTTTGCTTTAAGAAGAGCTTTACCAAAAATCTAAGACTAAAGTGACAATAATAAAAGACATTTTTCTTTAATCACTTTAAATACTTTCTCTCATCTCAGATTTTGAATCTGTTTTGTCACAAATAAAGTACTCCAAGAATATTGAACATGAAATGGGATAAAGAATTATTTCTTCTATCATCAATACACAATGATTTTTTTCTACCAAACAGGATATAAAAGGGGGGATATACCAAAGATAAGCAGACTGTGTACAACTGTTGGAAATATAATGGGATTTCTTAATTTTTCAGTCTTATAAGTTCTATCACTGAGCTTAACTCCCACCCCCCCCAACTGCCTAGACATTCCTTACATTCATGAGATGACACAATATCACTTTCATGAACAAGAAGTACTGTCCACTACCAGCTCTGAGGATCTTTGTCTATCAGCTGGTAGTTCTCAGGATCTTAACACAGATCTTCACTGTCTTTGAAGGCAGTGTTGGGAAGAGCAAGAATATGAAACTGTCCAGACTGGAAAGAACTGGAGCTCCTCTTGAAGGCATGAAGAGAAGGAAAGGAAGAAGGTGCCATGGCAAGAGAACAGGCAATGAAATGGTCATTTCTCCATACTTCTGCTTAAAATTTATGGACACAGATTTCTATGAGGATTTTCAAAACACCTTCCATGCTCTGAGAAAAGCAGCTGAGAGAGAAATGCATATTTGGGAAAATGCTATGGTGTGTGGTAGCTCAGAAAAGAATACAATAGTGGGCTGCAAGGAGTCTGATGTCCTGGTCTCACATTTGCTACAGGATTGCCTCAACATCAGCAAGACACAAACTGGGCCTTTGTATCATTTTTTAGTGCTCTCCTTCTATTTTTATGCATGTGTGTATGTTTTGATTGGACATACATAAAGTTCATTCACACAGTGCCTGGGGCCTTCAGCCATAGTAAAATGCAAACAATAAAAGCTGACAGTAAGAGCTTTCTTTTAAAAGGTAATTTACAAAGCTGGGTGAAAATGAAGCCCATGGCAAAACCATGACCTCACTAGAAGTGATATTGAGAATAGTGATAAAAAGTTGACAAATGTCTTTTATTGAATGACTGTCTGTCCTAGTCAAGACCCAGTGCTCAAGAGAGGACAATTGCTGATGAGGCTAGCTGGGTTCAAACTGGAACAACAGCCATTGACAATGGGAAAATGAAGGGCAAAGATGGAGCCAAAAAGCCAACCATTAGAGAGCAGGCAGAAAGAGCTGAGCTTGTTTGACACGAGGACACAGTGGGATGGACAATGGGACTGTATCAGCAAGGAAGCTGGCGCAGTGGCAGCACAAGAGCAGAGGGTTTAGGAGTAGACCAGGATAAGATTAGACTTATCACTAGAGAAGGACTTCCAAATATCACAAAAGACTAGTTATGACTGAAGTTAGTGGGGACAAAAGATGATGCTTGTTAAGCTTCTGAATAGGAACCCATGATGTGGCAAATAATAACTGGGCTACAGACTGCCTTCTCAAATGAGGATCTGGTCAAAAATGGAAATGCAGTGCAAAATTAACACAGCCTACGTGATGGATTGTCATATGGTCAGGATGTTCAAAGGAATCAAACTCAACAAAAGACAGGGAGTTATTTTATTTGCTTATTTCTGATGAAGATTTAAGTATCTCCAGCTACTAAAAAAAGGAGGAGGGAGAATAAAACCTGAAAAAGACATAACTTTCCTCCATTACTTATAGGATAAAATGTTTTCCCAATTAACATTTGGGAGAAAGAGATGAAGTAATTGCACATGAGAGAGTGACCAGATGGGAAGCAATGGGAGCAGAGGCATGTTGTGTCAAAGCCTGCAGGATAGCAAAGCCTGCACTAACTTCAGCTGAGCTGAGATTTTACCCATGGACCCTAAACTTCAGAGACATGGCAGCCCTCAAGAACTGGCAGCTGCAGCTCAGGGTAGCAGTTTCTTCAAGGACACTGTGTGTTCATTATCAATGACCATTCATTATTTCACACTGAATCTCTCTCCCTCCAAGACAGAAGGCTACTTAACAGACTTCTGTGCTCCTTCCTATGTTAGGAGCTATAAAAAAATGCTCCAGAAGCCAAACACACACTTGGAACTTGGACTTCAATAGAAGTCTCATGGACTTCAATGGGCTGGGTAGTGGTTTGGCCCAAAGTCCAAGTTACTATTTACTTCCATGCAGACATCTATTCACATGGCAATATAAGTAGGGGGAAAGTGTTAATTTTTACATTCCTGGCTACACTCCAACTTCAGTAATTACATTCAGCAAAAGTGAATTTCCCCTGAAATTTCAATTACAGAAGGTATTTTCCACTGCCCCCACTTAACTGCTGTGCAGCGCCTGTCTGGTGTAATTCTGTTAAATTATTTCCCGATTTCCTCTCACAGCAGTTGTTTTTTCATAGTGGGTCCACTGTTTTCCCATCAGTCAGTTAACCCTGTCTCAATTTACATTAAGAGCATATTATACAGGGGTAATGAAGGATCAAGAGATGTCACAAGCACATCGCATGCACAGGGAATGAGTGGAGTGATGCTACAAGTCAAGAAAAGTGTTGCAAATGGTTAAAACAACCTGAAGACACTTTCTTAATAGTTTAAACCATTTATGAAAACCACTGTTAGTCACCCATTAACCTTCTATAAACTATTCATAAGCACACTCTAACTAATGAACTGTAATTACTAAGCTTAGGAAACGTGCAGGGTTGGGAAGTGTTACACGCTCCAAAGGTCTATCCCTTAACACAGACAAAGATGGGAACCACTCTCAAAAGAAGGCCCATGGAAAAATGGGGATGTTCCTTGTGGGATGGAAGGGCCTGCCCTGACTTTGACATATGGGCAGAGCTAACATTGTGACCCTGAGGTTCCTGTAAGGGCTCTGTGGAGCTGTTGCCCAGATGCCAGCCATGAATGGCAGTGTGTCCACAGGCAAGTGTGGGCAACTCTGGGCATGCCAGCCCCATCTCCCAGCTGAGCTGGCTACTCGAGTCCCACGGCTGAGCTGATATGGCTGGGCATGAGGAAACACGTGTACAACAAGGTATCAGAGCAGAGTCTGCCCAGAGGGTGTTCCCATGTACGGGAAACCAGAAGAGAAGTTTCTGGGTTGAAACAAAGGATAAACATCTTAAATCTATTCATCAGCCTGCCTGTGTGCCTGAGCATGTGTGCACGTAGGGGCACGTGGCAGAGAGAAAAAGAAATGGTGTGTGTGTTGTGTGCACACCCCTCACCTTCGCCTAAGACATCCCCCTGTATTTTTTTTCTCTAGACAAGTATTCCATGAATTGCAATAAACACCCTAAAAATTCTAAGCAGCTCATTATACACCACTGTCTCCCTTTATGGCTCCAAGCCAGAATATAATGATGAGTCTTAACTTGTTAAGGACAACTAATTTTTTGTTCCTGGCTGTCTCAGGGGCTTCTCTCTTACTCACTCTCACTTTACTTCACTGTTGACATGTTTCTGTTAACTGGATGTCATCTGCCTGCCTTGATTTTATGCACAAGCAGTGGGATGCATTTTTCTGTGCAACAATTCTGCTTTGAGTTGCATTAGATTTGTCATTATTCTCTCATTTTCCCCTTGCACTTGTAACATTTCATCTATTCCTGCCTTATTTTTTGAGCCACGGTGCACCCACATTATGGTTTATACATGATCTTGCTCCCTTTGAAGCCGGCGGATTTCAGAGCCAGCCCTCGTCAGGAGAAGTGCCTGCTACCAATTTAGCAGGCTGAGGGCCCCGAGCTCCAACAACTCAATCTAAAGGGGGTCACAGGGTGGCACAAGCGAGTGTCAGCAAGTGCTGTTTAATTGCCAATCTAGGCTTCTCCATGGTGTTTAAAGTATAATGACCCATCACTTAATTCTGAGAAGTCCTGGCCCTGCTGCTGAATGGAATGAATATCAAAGGATGTGCTAGAACAGGGCAAGGAGCCTACATTTCCTATAACTGCCGTAAGTATAATAGACCTCTACTTCTGTCGTCCCATTACCACAATAATGTATTTAATTTGCTGTGTACTCTTTTTAACTAGATACCTTTCATAAAGCCTATCTTGGGAATATAGCTTCCCCCCTCCCACATCTCCCCCCCTCCCTCAAATGACTAGCCTCTCTAATAATAATTAAACTAAATCAAGCTCTACTTTGCCTCACACCATGCCTGCAAGTCCTTTATGGATATTAAAAAACATTAAATAGAGGGAGGGAACCACCATTGTTTAAATTTGCAGCTCTCTCCCCAAGCCAGGATTAGGATTTTTTTTCTCCTCCATGCTGAGTCCACTATTTTTTTTTTTAATAATGATTTCCTAATTGTCTACCTGTTAGAGAAACACGGGCAAATTTTTATTTTTTTTTTGCTTTCACTCAACTTATCCAAAGCACACAACACACTATTTCCCTATCTATTCACCCATGAGCTCTAGTCAGAGGTTTCCATTTCTCAGTGAGGTTTGTTTCCCCCTGCCCCAAATCTTTTCCTCCTTAAATCCTCTATATGTCAACCCTCCCATGTTAAACTGCAGAGATGGAAGGGACAGAGCAGGGAAGAGATGTGGAACTTTGCTATGTAATGCATGCTAATTTAATTATGTGCCATCATCAAAATGGATTAGCTGTTTCAGCCCATCAGGAAAGCCTAAACCTCCACCGATTTAATTAACCAGGCTGAAAATCAGATGAACAGAAAATAAAACTATCATTAGGAGCAATTAGTGATTACTTAAACATAGTGCTGCCAACCAGTTTGTAAATAAAACTAGCAGCCCCTGGAAAATTAGATGAAATTAATTGGAGGTAGGGAGGGGGAGAAAACATGTACTTCTAAAGCTTTAGAGGGTCAGGCAGGCCCTTTTATGTTGACTGTCAGCGTTTGGAGCTTTGGTAGGGGAAAACACAGTGCAATAACCTTCCTCCAACTCTGCTTGAAGAACAGCAGCCCTCCTCCCTGCCCAGCCTCCCCTCTTGCACACAGAGACCTGCTCTGGGTGACTGCCACCGAGAAAGAGAAAGGTGTCACAACTTCTTCTTGCTTTTCAACATCACATTCCCCTGGCTTTTTCATTCACCTTGGATTTCAAGGCAGAATCCTTTACATCTCCCTCTAAAACAATTCCCAAAAGCCCAATGATGGCATTAGGACACCTTCTTCTCTTCAAATGGGAAGGTGTTCCTAGTCCTCCTCAGCTCCGCTGGAAAAAAACCCTAAGGATGACTGTTTAATTCACAGATATGTTTCCTAGATGGAATACCTTCCTCTGAGTAGGGCAGAAGGAGGAGCTACGTTTGCTCTCAATTCACAACCTCAGCATTTTAACTCACCTTGACATGGAAGCATTGACGGTCAGAGCTGTTGGGTAAGGGTGGCGGAAACCCCCTGTCGTGATTGGGTAAACTGGCTGACCTTGCCTGGCAAAAAAGAGGGGAAAGAGAGAGTGAGAGAAAGAAAAAAGGGTTTTTTTAAAAAAAAACCAAACCAAAAAAAAAAACAAACCCACAACAAAAAACTTCTCTCTGCACAGTAAGCTTTATTCTCATTTGATCAGAACAAAAATCTTGGGGATTGTACAGCAAGGATCAAAGGAAAGAAACACAGAACAATTTGAATGCCATAAATCTGATAGGAATGGCTAATTAAATTTTATAACCTCTGCTTATGTCAATAGAGACCCTCTCCCCAAGCTGAAACTAGGTGTTTTGTTGTAATAATTAAAGGCGAAGTCTCGCTTGCTTTAATGGAGCCATCACACTAATTGAGGGCTACACATCCAAAGGAAAACAATAATGAATGTAAATTTATACCAAAATAAAGTACAGTGAATCAAAGGACTTCAGTTGCGCTTTGGGCCTCTTTCGGTATTTAGATCTCGGTGAGAAAACATTAAATTAACAGAGCTTAATTTGTAGCCTTTTGTCAGATTAACAAGTGTTGACAAGAGTTACCGGGGGAGAGTCCCCAAGAAGTATTGTGGGTAACCAATAGACAATCACACCTCATTACAATAATTAAAAAATACAGCAACATGCAAAACAGCATCCTCATGAAAGACACACAACTTTTTCTGATTGAGGTTTGTCTATGCTGGCTACTTCTTTTCATCTGTCCTTCAAACATATCATCTGACTGAGCAGGATGCTTTCTGGGTGGGTACTTTGCCAGAGACACGTGGGCCAGCTGAGCATAGATAGTGCTGGAAGTGGATGGAGAAGCATGAGTGGCAATGAGCCAGGAAATAAAAACCTTGTGTTACTTCTGCAAAGTTGTCCATGCAACAATCCTACAGCAGAAGCTGATGCGATAGTACCACCCCATCAATAAAAACCACTTGGAGAAGCTCTAAGAGCTATGAGTAACTAAGTACACCATGAGTGTTGACTTGTTATAAACCAGCACCAATGACAGAGTGTTCATGTGACAGCAGTGGCCATTAGCATCTGCCTGATGAAACTGGCCACACATGGCAATGTTTGTGTGGGTTTGGCAACCAAAACATGAGGTTCAACAAGGACAAACCTGTGTCTGGACATGTAAAGAGATATAAGGCTCTGAGAGACAGGCAAGCAACAAGGCATGAGTCAATGAGAGCCAGTAGTTTCTTCCCTGGGATCTCATGTCTTCATTGTCACTGACTTTTGGCATTAGCCATATTTGTTTTAAATGCTGAGGCTGTTACTGTGCAACCTTGAGCTAAGCAGTTGCAACAGAAAAACATGAGTTGGCTGTGCTGCAGCTTGGTCCTACAAGCAAGAAAGAAACAGAGACGAAATGCATTCTCCAACTATTCAGTGTCCTGAAAATACAAGGGGGGAATTTCAGGAGAATGCTCTGGGTTTTTCCTCTGCTCCTGCCATGCTCTTCTGGAGAAGAGCCTTCTGCAGGCAACTGGCACACAAGCTTCTACCCAAGGAGAGCTTCTATCCAAGGACATTGCACAACCAGCCTGCGAGGAAGGGCTGCCTGCAAGTTGACAAGAAGTCACCTGCCAAAGCTGAGATCTGAGCTCCAGCTCTCGTGTATCCAACCCATCTGTCCTTGAGAAAGGCCCCTAAAGCCTTTCAGGTCAATTCCTCTCTCTGCCCAAGACTTGGGGATGTGAGGGAACACCCTGCTCTGCCCTGCTCTCCTATGGGCTGTGAACTCCACTTCCTTTTGGAGGGCAAACTTACAACAAGGTATTTTAGCACAGCTGGCCAAAAAAACTTGAGCAGGAACAAACTATTACAAGCTCTGGGTAATTTAATTTGTGAAGAAAATTGATGAGACCTGTTTATGTGAGACAAGAAGGGTAATACACTTTTGACTTTTAACGCTGAGAACCATTATATCTAGCAATACAAATGTATTTTATAAGTATTTAAATCAAATATACTGTATAGAAGGCCCAGGCAGTGCTGAAGTGCATTATAAATCCATTGCAGAGATTGCAATATAAAAAATCGCCCAAAAATTATTCCATTACTGAAAGAAACCTCATACCCAGCAAGGCTCAGCAAGTGAGACGTGAAGACCCCAAAACTAACTTTCCACAGCTTTCCTCTTAGCCATTTTTAAAGTAAAGTAATTCCTCTTTCTTGTTTGCAAGAAAATTCCATCCCTCACATGCCAACTGCCCAGCCATGTCTCTGGGCAGAAATGCTGCTCTCTGGCTGATGTAAAGCTCTATGGTTTCATAAGGAAAATGAAAAGGGTTTCTGTGGGAAAGGCCAATGAAAATAGAAATTGCATATATATAGTGAGCATGGCCCTGGCAAAAAAAGGAGTAAAAAAAGAGTCCATGAGAACCATCACGAGCCCACAGAAAGGCAGATCTGAGAAAAATCCATCTAGGCATCATAAAGGCATAAACAAGAGAAGGATGTCTCTGCATAAGAGTTTAAAAATTCATGCTTCATGAACTATCAGCTGGTTGAGATGACATGCAAAGCTGTGCCCAACTGCTCATGTTTGTTTAAGACCACATGACCAGGCACAAGTTTTAATTAATCTCCATGACTTGGGTAAATTCATAACCACTGAATAAAGTGGCAGTTGGCAAACAAGACTTACCTCAACGCCCACATGAATGTACACACACAGACAGACACAGGAATTTAACATAAAATCTTACATATCAAAAAAAGAAAAAAGGAAAATAAAAAAATGGAACTCCTTACTGTGGTACTAACCATCCTAGCGGATGGGGGATTTGTCCTACAGTGCCCGGTGATAACGGATAATAAGGAGATATATCTGGAGGATGTGGAGGCCTTGGAATTCCTATGGAAGAGGAACATAAATCAGCATTAGTATTGAGACATTGAAATAAATAAAACATAAGGAAAAAGTACATGTGTTTCTAAATTAGTTTTTACTACAATATTCATGACTACACTTTGGATTGCATTGTTTCATAAATTGAGTCTCTTGGAATACTCTTCAATGAGATTCACTCCTTTGGTCATCTTTCCAATCAAAGGTGTTTTGTAGTGTAGCATGAGAACTCAGCAGTTTCAGCTACAGTTCTGGTGTGCCACTGTGTGAGATGCAGACTTAAATGTTCATCAGAAAGATTGTTCCTGTATCAACTTCATGGTTATTTTAGCCTCAACACCACTAAAAGAGCCCAAGCCCTACCCACACTTTGACTGTGTACACCATAGCATGGCATTATGCCAAAGTAACCTCCACAGTGAGCTTCCAAGTCACTGCAAATTATGTTTGCTTTTAAGCAAGCCTGGGAAACCTTCCCAGCACCTAGGAGTGGAGGAGAGAATCCCTGGAACTGCTTGCTAAAACAGAGGGCAGATGCTGAAAGTGTGCAGGGTACAAAAAGGAAGCTCATCCATCCTCTGAAACCAGTGCAATTCCCACTTGGGGAGTGGGAACCAGCTTCAGACACAAGCCTTAAATCTTAATGCTCCTTACCTTAAGAGCATGTAGGAATTACTCAGAGTAAGGGTTACAAGACTGGGTCTTTCAATTAAGAAGCCTGAGCACAATTACACAGCAGAAGCAAAATTAAAACAAGAGAGCATTAAAAGGAAGGGGTACTGTATTCATGGCTAAAACCTATTTTTTTAAGTCACTCAGGAAGCTTTTAATCTCTAAATTAAATCTCCTTGTGTGACATTTTCATGCAGACATTGCTTTTTCTCCATTACAAAACCCAAACAGATTAACTGGGCTTTAACCATCCGGCGAGCTATTTGCACACTTGAAAGAATGTTCACAGAAGAAAAGTAAACAGTCCACAGACGTTAATCATATGTTTTACGATAACCATTTAAAAGCTATTCCCTGTACTGCCATTATTTAAATGAGAGGTTGACTGTGCCATTCACTTGCAATATCCAGGGATGGTGAGACGGATTCCTTTTAAGCCACGTGAAGTTAACATTAAACACAATTAAAAGGGGGTCCCCAATTGAGGCACAGGGAGTGAAAACCAGCTAATGCACGGCCTCATTGAAGGGCTGGGCTTTAGATAAATTATCTGCATATATTAGGGCTGACAGGGAGTGATTTCTTTGACGTGAATTCAGTTTATGATGTGCTCTCCAATTAGCTAGCTGGGATTTGGATTAGTGAAAACAAAACCACTGTCACCAGGATCTCAGCGCAGCCCAAGAAAGAAGAATGACACTGTTTGACTTCTCTGGGCCCTCAGGTTAAACAGGGACTCTTAAAAAGTTAGAATAACATGTAAATTCTATTCTGTAACACCAGTAAATCTAGTCAGGGTTTTACACGGTGCTCTATATTCAAGCAGACTGCCCTTCAGGCTGAACTGAGAGTTGGGTAGACTTACATTGGGGAAAAGGGTTGCAAGGATAGAGCTGGAGCTAAGTAGTTAGCGTGGATGAAAATTCAACATTATAGGAGAAAAATGGCTGAACTCCTGACACAGAAACAATGGGATTTGGGGAATTAAAAGAGATTCATTTTTAAACCGGTCATGACCCACCACCTTTAAAATTCCAGCTGCAATTTTGTAAGTGCAGATCACAGAATGAACATGTTTAACTCTCTGGGTCACACATGCAAACCAAGCACTTGGTAGATCCAACTATTAGATGGAGTATCATGCTTACAACGAAACACATCTGCCAACGACCCCACACATGCAACTCTGGTGTCACCCTGCTGGAGCTTCAGGAAAATTCACCCAGTAGGTTTCCTTCTGAAGCCTAATTGGCTTAAAAAGAAGATATTTTGGACATGTTCTTGCATGTGTTTGACACTTAACATGCCCCCTTTGGTGCTCCAGCATGGGAAATCCATCCTCACACACTCTTTCTCCTAATATGCAAAGTGGAAAGACCCACCCACCCACTCTCAAAAAAAACCCAACCCACTCCAAACTATTTCCAACCTACCTGTTTTGGGATCTACGTCAGCTGGTAAGTGTGGAGGAGGGTTTCCTGGTGTGAAGTGCTCATTGCTGTACGTGATAAGCGGCGTAAGAGGGTGTACATGGTGTGGGTGCTGCACAACTGGCACTTTGTTAGACTGTCAAGACAAAAAGGTTGATGGTGTTAGAGGAGGTCTGGGAACCCCCTACTGCAGCATAAGAGATAAATTTTAAGGATTTCAACATGGTCTTCAGACTTTTCCAGATCTCTTCTTGGTGTCACTCTTGCAGTTTTCCCACCCTCTTGCTTAAAACCTCCTCATACACCTTCCCTGCTCTTGAGTTTCTTTAATCTTTATGACCCATTGTGCTCCTCAATGGAGCACCAGCAATTCTTTAAAATTTTTCCTTTTTCTTTTATAATCTCATGCTTCACCTGGAAGATGCAGGCAGACTCTTCAGTGAGGGGCTGACAGAGTCCCCCATTTAATTAGCACAAGACCCAAACCATCGCTGACCTGTAGGTCTTTTTCCTTTCCCCTTCCTGTCCTGACTTTCAGTTCTGCATTTTACTGCTCATTGCAAATATTGCAGATAAAAAGCCTTTGTAGTGCTAGAGTATTCCCTTCATCAGCAAGCATTAAGCTGACAAGCGATCACCTGCATATTTTATATATATGTATTTTAGAAGAGCTGATTAATTATCAATTCATCAGAGAGCGCTAATAAATGGAAACTGGATACTGATGAATTAGGCTACTAAAATATTCAACTATATAAATAATGGCAAAGAAAAAAAAAAATCAGAAAAAGCCATTGAAATTAACACTCTTGGGGGGGAAATAATCATGCAGATATGATGAGGTTTTCTCTGTCACATTCTTAGCTCTGGGGGGAAAGAAAAAATCTTTTTCTTAACAACAATAAAAAAAAGAGGAGTGAATGAATGAAAGCGAAAGGCAGCCTGAACTCTAACTTACCCTTACAAGATCACAAAGGAAAAATTAAGCTGAAACAAGCGAACTGCTGGACCATTTACTGCGAGTAATCCAATTGCAAAAAACCCTATTCCCCATAGAGGATTTTCACTAAAATCCTACAACAGGGACATTTAACCAGATTAGGTACCAGCAAAGATAAAGAGGCTGGTATTAGATGATGAATGGATTAGAGTCAGGTTTCATTTTAGAATGTGTCTTCATTTCCTTTTATTACTTTAAGTAAGGAACAACTTGCATTAACATCAAGCAAAAGGAATCACATTAAAATAAAGTAGTGATACCACGGCGGCCCCCGATAGCGCCGCTGCCGTTCAGGGTCTGACAGAGCTCTCTCCTGCTCACCCTCCTGTCTGGGGGCAGCTTCAACCCTCAGCCCCCTTCAGCCCCCAAGCCACTTCAGACAAGTTATGATCTGATCTCGCTATGAATGCTATGAGCTTCACTTAAAAGCATTTAAAAAATAATTCAGTTATTCTCTGAGACCAAGTTCCTGGACTGAAGAGAAAGAAGAAGGAAGACAGACCGAGAGGTAGAAGAAACACCAGTGTTCCCCTCAATAAATAGGAAGTCCCTCCATCATGCCTTGGTCAAGGTAAGCTTCAAGTTGGGCTCCTACAGCCACCATCACCTCAGGAGGGACCCTGAACCCCAGCCCCATCTGTACATAGCTACTTGACTCACCCCTTGGATAACATGCAGAAGAAGAATACATCCAAGAAGCTAAAGATCAGACAGAGCTTATGCTTCCTACAACTTTCACCCTCTGCAATTCGTTTTGAAGCCCTTCCATAGAATGATTCCCCTCTAATATCAAGAGTCCCATGTCCAGTGGCTATTGTGTAGTACCAGAGGGTAGTTGTGACAGCCAATTCTATGAATATGAATTGCAGCACCTTGTGTTGGATGAGTTATAAGTCAGGTCTTCTGCTAGTTATGCCAACAACTTTTGGCATAATGTTTTTTCAATCTCAGACTCATAATAGTTTTTCAATCAGGAGCTATGGGAATTTGGCCCCTTCATTTTAAAAGCCAAAAGGAGATGCTCTCACTCAAAATCTGTTCTCTTCCAAGTGAACCAACCAAAGCAGTCTGGAAAAGGTTTGGCAAGGGCTTCCCATAATAAATCATACCACACACCATGCAAAGTAGCAGGCATCAACTTAGCAACACATGACATTATCTGGCAAATTACCACTTGATTTGGCTCACAAAAATAATCATTCCCCATAACTGGCACTTTTGCTGGCCAAGAACTGTGTGTGAACTCTTGCTATGGAGGTGACTGACACATGGGGTGGCCGGTAGCTCTGTACTCTCACAACTCCAACTCCAAAAAAAAACCTCACCCTAATCCTGACAGGCATTGAGGGCTCTCTTACACAGATAGCTTATTTTCAAAGAAACTAGACCTGGTTAGTTAAAAAAATAAGTAAGTGGCAGAATAACATTAAAGGGTCAATCTTAAGCCAACAAATAAGAAACGACATGTGAAGGGAAGCTGGACTTGCACGTCTGTATCACCAATACTAGACATACTATAGGGGGTTATATGTAAACTGTGGGAAGCTACCACCCACTGCTATGATACACTAAGACCCCCAACATACATCTCCAAACAATGGTGCAAGTGCTTAATTATTATGTATTTTACTTAATATCTTTCAGAGAAAAATAAAAAGCAAATGGAAAAAAAAGTAAAATTCAACAACCACAACTTTAAGCTTGTCTGCAGACTTTTTCCCAGGTACGTCATTTTTATTTGGGTGACTGCCCTACTCTCAAACAATTCACATGGAGGCAAGGATGGGATGCTGTTTTGTCACTGATGATGCTGGAGCAGAGGTGTGAAGAGAATGTACTGGGGAAAAAGGAAACAGTTATCTACATGCTCAGAGGAAGGTGATCCACTGCCCCTGCAAATCAATCTCCATCTATATTGCTACCCTAGTCTGTGTCTGTATTCCATTTTGCACTGTTTATTGCACAATGGGGAAAGGGACAGTAAGTCTACTCAGAATAGCAGGCACAATTTGCAAGTCAAGTTAATCATGCACAATACACTAAATAAGCTGCTCTTTAAAAGCAGTATTCCTGAAGTTAGTCAAGTTTCTGTGGAGAAAGAGAAAAAGAAAGGATGCGCTGAGAAAGTGTAGGATTAGTCCTGCACATGCACCTTCCTTTGAAGGCAATGGGAGCTCTGCCTGAGTAACAAGTGTGGTCCTAACCCCATCCACTGGCAATGAAAGGTAAACCACAGATGCCATCAATAGGAGACATCTACTAGATGACCTCAGCCGTCCTTCTGCAAAAGGCCCTTCTCCAACATACATTCACTGCTGCTTCACCAAGGGCAGTTTTGAGCTAAAAGCCATTGTGAGGTGCAGGAATTTCTCTGGTGACTTGTATGGCCACGTCGGGTCCAGAAAGGGGAACTGCACCGGTGTGTGCAGATTAGCATCCGGGCAGGTAGCAATAGATGGGAAAACATGGAGATTTCTAGAGAGAAATCCCAGCATCTACAGAATACCAAGTCATCTGCTGATAAATCACTCCTCTGTGCTGAAAGCTTGGGGTCTTATGCTCTGGGTTAGAGGGCACGGGAAAGAATTGCAAGAAACCAGCAGAAGTTTGCTTTTCTTGATAACCCCCGCCTGAAGCAAAGCAGAGGAAATTGTCCCCATAGGGACTCAACTACTAAATCTCTCTATATGAATTTGAAATGCTTCTGGGAGTGCTTAAACACGGACAACTTTAAGCAATAATTGAGCTCTAGAATGGTGGGAGGGAGGGGGAATCCAAAAAACCACCACCCAAATCGATAACAAATTTTGGACTGGTCTATGTTTGAGAGGGATACTGAGATCCATTTAGCCTAAGTTCTACTCTGATAGGTGCCTTTAGGGAAAAAAAAAAAAAAAATCTGAACTTCAGGTTTAGACTGCAGGGGATCGTGTGTATAAATTGCTGTGCATTAGTCTTTGTTGCATGGTAAGGACATTTCATTAACAGGATGAAAGATGCTTCTATGCACATACAGCCCAATTTAATACACCCCACTGATGAATACTCCCCATTTATTGAAGAAGTTAATACGTGCTGTATAAATCAATAGTTCCCAAGTCTCTGAAAGCAGCACAAGACTAGCACGAGATGAAACATTGCATTGTTGAGCACACAAAGGGAAATCAACCTTTAAATAGGAAGAGTTTGTTACTGCAGTTTCTGTTTGCAAATTCAGTGCTTGTTTTGGTTTGGTAATAAAAACATGGTATCAACTCAAATCAGAGAAAAACATGCCAGAGAGGCCAGAGGATTTGTCCTCGCTGGGATAACGAGGTGTTAAGTAAAAGCAGATCCAGAAAAAAAAAAAAAAGAAAGCCACCCAGTCTGAAAACAAGCCATTGTGCCACTGCAGCATCAGAAGGAGGGAGTGTGAGAGATGCCTCCCTGTCACAGGGTAAGGCAGGGGGATCCTCCTGTCCAGCACAACCTGGAGCATCTTCCACTACTGCAGTCAGGGAGAGACCCCCTTCCCTGACCCAAGACAACCTTTTCCACATCCCTACAGCCTCAAGTCCTGCTTGCCAGGCAGGGATGGGTCAGCACCTGCTGGGCACCTCCCCCTATCCATAACTGGAGGGACTGATCAGGCCTTTGCAGCCCAGACCTCCTCTATGGCTAACAGAGGAAGAATGAGAGAGAGCTCACCATTCATTCACCTTAAAACCTATTAATCAACAGACACTGAAAACAAATGGAGCTAGAGCTCCGCCTGTCTTTTTTGCCATGTTCTCTTCTTCCTTGTCTCCCCAACTGCTTTCCCTTTCTGCTGAAGAAAGATGGGCCCTGAAAGTGCCTTTATGAGCCAAATACAATAAAACAAAAGCAGCTCAGAAGAGGGTTTTGTCAGCCTTTTCCCTTCCTCCGGGTGGATGCAGAAGGCCAACAGTGGTCTTGAATTAGGCAGACCCTCCTGGAGTTGCTCCCTGGGCTTAGCAAAGGGTGCCATTCAATACCAGCTCATATTAAAAAACAGGTTTATAACTTGTCTCCCTGTGTTTTCCAGATGGTCCTATTCCAGTTATGCTGACTATGGCCAGTGAAATGCTAACAGATGTTCCTAAGTTGCTCTGCAGCTCCAAGGGTGATTGTAAGAAGACACTTTTTTTTTTTTAAAGGTTGATCTCTCCTTGGTTTCACCTAGGAATAACACCTCCTCTAAATGAGAAAACTAAGTTGCAATAAAAGCTAAATCCCCACATATTGCTGCAAATAATGGAAATTTCTTCTCTTTCCAGATAGGGCTACCAAAGCATCCATGAGGTAGCACCACACCAGCCCCGCGGATCACACATCATATCAGTAGCTGCCCCAGGCAGTAGCACCCTCAAACCTCAACAAGGAACCTGCAAACTGCTCAGGAAAAGATAAAACAAACCAAACCCACCAGCTATGTTTAACTCTGTCCTCAGCCCCTTCCCAAGCACAAAAATTCAGTGCCATTGATGTAGTGTTTCCTGAAAAGGTGGAAGATTTAATTTCACCCACCCACAACTCCCTTCAGCGAGTGGAGCTGCAGTTTATTTTTTTTAAGGATGCCTTCACATCTGACTAAGCATTTTCTCCTGGAAACTACTTCCCTTTGCTCCATTATAACTGATACAGTGGCCTGAGCCCTTTCACAGTTTAATGTAGCTGCTTTCTGCTGAAGGTCCTGCCCTAAAGCTAACTGGCCATTGTAGCCGGAGACAAGGCCTCCATTGATAATCACAACTTGCACTGCTAAAAAAAGGCTCATTTTCTTCTTTCACACAAATGATGACAGGAGCACTGACAACCATGTGCTGGTACAATAACTCCCCTAGAAGGAGCCTGACATTAAAAAAAAGAAATTTCCCAAAAAAACAACCCCTCATTGCACTGCCCTTAATACAGACTAAAAAAAAATAATAGGGGGACCACACTTCTGCATTATTCTGCTTCTTCCCCCATCCTTCTTCACCACTTGCCAGGACAGCGAGCTCCTACCTGCTCCTGCAACAACTGTCGGCTTTCCCAAACAAAAACACATGCTCTATTAGCACTTTCTCAGGCAAAATAACAAAATCAGCTTCCTGGCTTTAAGTACCCAGCAGTTCATTCAAAAAATAATACATTTGGCTTTTCTTTTTCTTCCCTTTTTAACTATAATGAAGTGTCCCCCTCCACATACTGCAGCACTAAGCCTCCGTGCTTGACATTTTCGGCATCTTTCCTGTAAGGGAGTGAAGGTGTTGTGAGAGAAGGGGGAGTGGAAGAGGGGGGTTTTTAAGATGTTCAGGAAATTTCCACTTAATTTCGCCAAAAGGCAATTATGTGAAATGATCTGGTGACAATTAGCATATGCCAAATCCTCTGGTGTAAAAGGGAAAGGACTGGGGGGGGGAGGTGTTTAACTGCCTAATTACTACCTGGCAGTTCTTGCGCAGGAGAATTAAAAACACTACTAGTAAAATAGTAAGTGCACTCACACTTTGCTTTCAAAGCTGCTGGGGGCTGCTGTCTTACTACTACAGTATTTGGAGAATTTTTTCATTTTTTATATAAAAAAGAAATTCGAGGTTTAAAAAAACAAGTGCAGCATCCTTGAGCCATGTGATGTCTGTCTGTCCTTCCAGCATCAGGTCAGATGCAGGCAAGCAGCCACCAAGAGGCAGCTGTGTTATTTTGTGACCCTTTAGCACCACATGGATGCCAGACTTTACTCCTTTCCTTCTCTTAGCATTTTATTGCTAAAGAGGAAGCATTCTGCTGCATCTGCCCTGCCCTGTCTCATCCAAACACAAATGAGCACACAAGAGTTAACCCCAGCCCACAGCCCAGTACCTGTGGCCTGCAGGCATCCAGCCAAACCTGTCACTGCATCTTAAAATCAGAGACAATTTGATCAACAGGTGAATTTCCCCATGCCAGGAGGACAGGGCAGTGCTCAGACTCTTCAAGTTTCAGTCACTGAGGTGCCCAGGTCTATTTCTTCTCTTACAAAAGGAGAGGCACACTTTCCTCCCCAACTTAATTCTCTTATGCTTTCTTAGCATAACTTGAGTTAATTACTAGACAGATATTAACCCTGCCAAGGAGGCAAGACTTCTTTCATACCTAGCAAGGCAAAAAGGAGAAAGACTTGGAATACATTAGTTTTAGACTGAAATTCCCTGTTTCTTAAACAGGACCAGTGCAAGGTGTGCTGGATGCAGAGCCGCAAAGCCAGGGGACTGGTGACACCTGAGTAGGGCTTCACAAAACCATCCTGAACATCAAGGGGGTGGAGAGGGGTGAGACAGAGAGCAATAAAGCAAGCACAAGAATGTGAAAAAGAAAGAAGGAACAAATTAATATAAAGCAAAAGGGTGCTCGTAATTATTCTGATAACTTTACTTGTTATATACTTGGATGAATACCTACTTATACAACTTTACTTGCCTAGCATTCTCTAAAATCATGCATTCTAAACAGCTTTCATTCTTGCTTATAAATCGCATATTTCAGTACTAGACAGACACAGAGTATAGGAGAAATATACTATACATATAGACATACACTATAGGAGAAAGAGCTCCTGATTTTTTTCAGGATATCCATGATTTTTGGCTATGGAAAAAACTTAAATGTGACGCTGTTAAAACACTGCAAGAAATAAAAATCAAACTGCCATGCATGCCTATGTCCACTTGTATTTGCCCATTTCAGCAATTATAACAGTATTAAAAAACTAACATGGACACACATGCTCCAATATATGATGCCAAGTTTTCAGTATAGCTTTTTAAAATGCAGTATTCACAAATTACAGCAGCCTGCTCAATACCAAAACACAGTACATCTAACAGATGTGTATTTAACAGCTTAACAAATAAAGCTCTAAAAAACATTTTCATTTTTTATGGGCTCAAAACAATATGCGCCATCACAGAACAATTGAGCAATTAAATTAAGTCCAGATAAATTATTTATTGCATAAATTCAACAAAGTTTCTTTTAAAAAATTGCAACTTTAAATGCATAACAGAATTTAAACCATCTTGGAAATATTCTGGAAGAACAGAAATGGACACATTTGTACAGCACTGTCAGGCCTTTTGCCCCAAGTCCAAAGTAAAACAATTCCTCTAAAGGTAAAACACTAACGAGATCACATCACCAGCCATAAATATCTAACAACATGCAATGCAAGAAGAAATACTGCAATAACTGTCTTTTTATGTTAGTTCATTTTAGATGAATTCTACAGATTTTATCCCTTGTTCTTACACAAGAAAAGGCAAAAATATCAAATAAGTTACTTGAGCAAAGGTACCCAGAGTACGGAAGTGATACAAATCCTCCTCCTGGATGAAGTGACTCTCAGCAAGCTTGGCAGAGTTAGAAAACAGCAGCAAACTCAAGATTCCTTAAAAAACCCTCTACTGAAATTATGATGCCTTCTAAAATTTTGAAACACATTTTTGTTTCTTGTGTATAATTATGTGCAATGAACAGAACTGGCTGAGGGGTAGGTTTACTTTCTTTAAATTGTACTAATAGGAGAAAAAAACCTCGCAGACTTCTGCTAACGAACACAGAGCCACCATGTCAAAACACATGTTATCTCCTATTTACCAACGTTCCCTATTATTTTTCATGCTCCTTTATCACGGGTAAAATCATTTTTATGTAGTGCCTCTAAAATTTTCATCTCATATTACACCTGAGCTTTCTGCAGGATTCAGAAAACCAGTGTGTCAACCAAACACTGGATCAAAAGCACCCAATTAAAAACTACTACATACCATTTTTTACAATTTCAAGAAAAAACCTAAAACGTCATTTTGTGTACAACAAGAGTTAAATCATTTAATTTGCAAGCCCCCTTAATTGTATTGTATGTGCCCTGCTGCAAAGCAACTTTTTCTCCTTAAAAAAACCCAACCCAAACCAAACCAAAACAACAACCAAAAAAACCCCCAAACTCAAAACATTTTTACCTTCATGATTTCAGAGTTAAGGAAATATCGTACTGAACTGAAGAAAGCTTTGAAGTGGCCCCCTCTGCCCCAAAGGAGAAAAAGCAAAGCAAAGCTAGTGATGTCATGGTCAGTGTGTGAGTGTTGGACTGCGGGTGCAACGCACGGCTCGCACGGGCGCACACGCTTCTCCCTCGCTGGCAACCATTGTCTTCAGNCAAACCCCAAAAGCAGGCGGTAGGGAGGGGAGGGCAGAGAGGAGGAGTGCAACAACTCTGCACCCAGCGAACGCCGCTCCGCCGCCCGCTCCTCGCCACCGCTGTAAGAAATTAAAGTGTCATCGAAAAGTCACGCTTCCCCCTGCTAAAAAAGACGATTACCATCAAATAAATAAATAACAACAACATCGCTAACAAANGAACACAGAGCCACCATGTCAAAACACATGTTATCTCCTATTTACCAACGTTCCCTATTATTTTTCATGCTCCTTTATCACGGGTAAAATCATTTTTATGTAGTGCCTCTAAAATTTTCATCTCATATTACACCTGAGCTTTCTGCAGGATTCAGAAAACCAGTGTGTCAACCAAACACTGGATCAAAAGCACCCAATTAAAAACTACTACATACCATTTTTTACAATTTCAAGAAAAAACCTAAAACGTCATTTTGTGTACAACAAGAGTTAAATCATTTAATTTGCAAACCCCCTTAATTGTATTGTATGTGCCCTGCTGCAAAGCAACTTTTTCTCCTTAAAAAAACCCAACCCAAACCAAACCAAAACAACAACCAAAAAAACCCCCAAACTCAAAACATTTTTACCTTCATGATTTCAGAGTTAAGGAAATATCGTACTGAACTGAAGAAAGCTTTGAAGTGGCCCCCTCTGCCCCAAAGGAGAAAAAGCAAAGCAAAGCTAGTGATGTCATGGTCAGTGTGTGAGTGTTGGACTGCGGGTGCAACGCACGGCTCGCACGGGCGCACACGCTTCTCCCTCGCTGGCAACCATTGTCTTCAGCATCCCCAAACCAGCCCTCAAACATCCATCTCTGAAATGCCCCCCCACCCCACTTTCCCCGAGCACANTTTTTGATTCAGCGCAGGAGGAAAGAAAAGGAAAGGGAGAAAGGGGAGAGGGAGAGGAGTCACATCACAAGTTCAATGGTCAAGCCGGAAAGCGCGCAAGCAGAAAGTGCTACTCACCCAGCAATTCAAATTGAGATGCCAGCAGCCGAACTGCTGGAAGAGAGAGAAGCCAGAGGCAAGCGCTCCTCCTTTACCACTCATATCTTCCATTCCCACTAAAATTGCATCCCTTGGGTACATAACAGCTTTGTCTTTCCTTCTCTTAACCTCAAAAAAACTTTTTTTCTTTACTGTATAGATGCCAATTGTGCTGGCTTTGTATTATTTTCCTTGCAGCTTTTCTCTCTTTTTCTTTCCCCGCTTTTCCTCTCCCCCCCTCCCCACCTCCCGCCTTCACTTAAAGTACTGAGAAAGCTGTCTTAAAAGATCAAGATATCTCCAGTTTTTTGGCCTGGTGTTTTCTGAATGCTCAAAATCCACCATCATGTTGGCTGGGAGAAGTGTCTTATTTCTAAATTGTCAGCAGTGATTATCAAAATTTAGAGAAGCTTCTTCTCTTTTCCTATACAGCACTTTACCATCATCCTTCCAGGAAGCAGGGAAAAACCTTTTCCCCCCCCCCCCCAACCTCTATGCAGGTATGTCTGCTTGGAAGAGCTAAAAAGCAGTTACCTTGGAAATCAATGACAATGCTACTACCAGCCAGGTTGCACAGGTATATTACTAAGTGCAGCAAGGAAGCGCTGGCCGACCATGAGGGAGCGTGATCAGTTAAGTGTGGCGAGCAGTCACTTTATCTGCAAGATTGTCAAATCCCTCAGAACAAATTTCTTAGGGGGAAGAGCTGCAAGGGAAGTATATTTTCTTGTCATTTTAACACCAAGGTGACATTTGGCAGACCTTTACCATCAGCTCTGGTTTCTCTCCCCGACAACCCCCCACCCCTCCTTTAGCATTTAATATTTCTGCAAACCACTGACCCCACTGTAAAAGTGATGCAAGAGGAGCTTTGAGATTGCCCCTGCCACTGTACCCTGGCTACTGCATTTTCCCAAGCTGCTCCTGAGTGAGAATAACCTGGGGTAACCAGAGAGCATCAATGAACTGAGCAAGGATGAAGCCTTTCTCCCCTGCACCTCACTCTCACCTCTGAGAGCAGTGAGACATCCGCATCCTAACTCTGAGCCGAGTACCAAGGGCAAAGCCAGGAGTCAGCTCCTCATCTCTTATTTATCCCTTTCCCTAAAGTTGCAGCCCTGCCATGGGGGCAAAAGCCACGAAGGGTGGTTTAACGGGGGGAACTTCATTAGGAAAGCTCGGCCACTTTCTTTCCCTCCTCACTTTCCAAGGGAGAGCCATTGCCGCGTGGGATGGATGCCGCTGCAGATGAGGCAACCAAAAGAGATCAGTTGCAAACACTTGTCTTCCCTCACTCACATCTGGGTAACTCAAAGCAGCCACTTCATCCCCCTTCTCCTCATTACCACCCCCCCAAAAAAAACCACCAACGGGACTAAATAAATACAGGGAAAAAAATTAAAACTGTTGTGACAAACTGGGAGACCCTGAGCGGTTCCAGGTTTACTGCTTAAGCAGGAGTTTATTCTGTGTGGGCTACGGGGTAAACAAAAACAAAATCAAAACACAAACTGGCACTCAGAGGGAAATAAACTGAGGGGCAGATGAAGCAAAAAGGGGGGAAATCTGTCCATTTTCTTCCCACCCGAGCCCCGTGTCCCCTTCTCCCCGCATCGCTCCGGCCTTGGCGTTCCAAATGTCAGTCAGCAATCTTTAAGGCCCTTAATACCAAAACAAAAACCCCCGCGATTTCCCTTTACACGGCGCTAACAAAAGCAACGCGGCTCCAGTTTGACAAGTAAAAAGCCCCAACAACACGGCAACTAATTGCCTTCCCTCCCTCTATTCACAGCAGCCACCACACTCCAGCGGCCGCCTTTGTCACACGTGAGTTCCCGCGGCAGCCGCCAGCGCCGGGGCCGCTGACGGACAAGTTCCCCACCATTTACCAACAATAACTTAAAAAATAATAAAAATGAGTGGAGAAAAAAAAAAAGTAAAGCCAATGGGATGGGCAACTTGAAATTAAGGGCTCTCCCTCAAGATGCGCGGTCCATGGAGAGAAGCATCCCGGGACATCCCTATTCCCGCATCATCCCTCCCCCCCTTAACAAGCTTCTGTGGGATGTTTTCCCACCACTTCATCCCTCGGTGCAGTCGGAGGGGGAAAAGCAGCCCCGGAGCAGGGAAGCGGGAGGCGATAGCCGGGGATGAAGTGGGGGAGAAGGCATCAGGACCCCTGTCCCGGTCTCTCCTTACCATGAGACGGCAATGGCAGAGGGGAGGGAGAGCCCAAGGAGCGGCCGCTGCGCGCATTCCTGCAGCCGCCACCGCGGGCGCTTAAAACAAAGTTTGGGTTTTAAGATGGGTGAGAAAGGGAAGGGAAAACGCGCGTGTAGGTATTTTTCTACCAAAAAAAAAAAGGAAAAAGTTTATAAAAAATAAATGTATCCCCTCTGTTCATTCAGGGGGAAAAAAAATAAACTCCGTGAGTTTAACCTCGAGGGGTAGTAGGACAAAACCCCCCCTCCCCTCAACTCCCCCATCAAATTTCACGCCTTTCCAAATCAAAATAAGCGCGGCAAGTTCCTACCGAGGCAGGAGGCGGCCAGGGAACAGCGTCCCGTCCCAGCTCCCAGCCCTCCACGACTTCCTCCCCAGGCGGCAGGCGGGCATGCAATTGGGGCGAGAAGTTACGCGGGCGCGGAGCCGGCTCCCGCGCAAAAGCCGCGCTTACCATTGACAAGGGCGTTAATC
>VZTY01013235.1:462881-501160 GCA_013400935.1 Turnix velox
TGAAAATTTTTTTTTAAAAAAAGAAGGGTTTCTCTTTTAGGGGGGCTCAGCGCCTGTAGGTCTGTGCACACAATTTGCATGGTTTGCATCAACCGTATTTACCCTTGGTCCCCCACTTTTATGCCATCCTAAGAGAGGGAAAAAATGTCTGCAAAAAAAGAAAAGAAGAAAAAAGAAAGTCCTGCACTGCTTTAGTCAGTTTTGTTGTTCTTTAAATAGCTACTCATCTCTCCAGTATGTTTACAACCAAAAGAACTTGGGTTTTTTTACACTTTTTTTGCTTCTTTTTTTTTTTTGTGTAACACTGAGCTGTCCGGCACTTGAATAAACTGAATAAATAACCACTGAGTTTGGGATACACTGGTAGAGAAGAAGCGGCACATAGGATCTGGGAAAAGCAAGTTTTAACATGGCCAATTTTATTTGAAACGAGATGAAATTTTGTCCTTGGAGTGGTCACTCCAAGTGCTGGAAAAGGATTGATAAGTTCCATCATCACAGGACTGGTAAAAAGTGGCACTGGAGGACAATAGTTAATATATAGAATTATATTTAAATATACCCGGTAGGAAAACAAAGTGTCACTGACCCCACTTCATCTAAAAATACATCCTTTTTCTTGTGAACTATTTGTGTTACAGCAGGAAAGCAAACAAGCTGGCAAAGGATGAGAAAAAAACTGAACAGCTATTATAATGGGTTGCCTACTGTTTTCTCCTTCTCTCTCCTCCTTTCTTCCCCCTCCCTTATATATATGTCTTTATTTTTACTTGGGGTGGGGGCGGAGGTAGGCAGTTGGATGAGGGAAGTATCACCAAAGAATGCGCTGCTTTAGGGGCTGAGGAGGACATGTTCATTCTCTGGTTGCTGGAGGAACTTTCTCACAACTTCACACTGCTGGGCTGGAACAGGGTGCTTGCACAGCAACCTCTCTGGCACGCAATCTCTTTCCACAAGGTAAACACCTCAATGCCTTCAGTGCACGGATCTTTCGCCTTTCACGTCAATATTTACAGTTTGGGTTTTTAGGGGTGCCCACCACCACGGGTGTACACACCTCTCTCCCCCTCTCAGGATGGTTAATAGGCTTTCTCTGCCTGCCTCTCTCTGCTTCCCCAGCACGACCACATCAGCACTAGTATCAAATTAACTCTCCGACTTTGAAACTTATTGATCTGCTATTAAGACACCAGTGAACCTGATGAAATGAGTGCTGTAGGTGCAGTCAAGACTTCAAAGTGTCACACAGCCACATAAAACAAGCGCCTTTGATCCTAACTCCGATCTGCTGAGGGTTTAAAGCCCAATTCTCCCTAAGCTGCCCTTCTCACTCGTCATGTCTGATGTCTCACCAACCAGCGACTTGATAATGTTAATAATGCAAATTTCAGCAAATGATTTTTACAATGGCAAAATTAATTATATGAATTTATGCTTCTTTCGATGGCAATGTCTGATCTACAAAAAAAAATACAGTGGTAGCTACCACACTGGCGACAGACAACTATGAGCACATTCAGCTTTTAAAACTGCATTACTGCCTTTCCTTCTCAGCTTCACAGGCTCTCATTTTACCACTAAAACTATAATTATTTATTATAAATTAACCTTCAATTGGGTTTAAGAGAGCTGAGAGAATTCTATCCAAAGTCCCCTATTGCTACGTATGCATTATTAAAGAAAAGCCACCTCCACGCTTTCTATATCCCTTTCTTCCCGGTCTTTGTCACTCGGTCTCTCCCGATTCCTTTCCCGTGTTCATTCTACAAAATCCTCCCAGCGCAGTCGCACGGATTATTTGAGAAACACTCATATCTCTGAAATTGCATCAACCAACAGTAAGTTTTTCTGGATTTTATCAATGGCAAAAAATAACAGATTCCACGTTTTGGGATGAACATACATCAACTGGGCAACATTAAGAACAAAAATTCTACCTGCAATAACTAAAAGGTACATTTTAAGCAAATGCACTAGACTAGAATATTTTCATGTTAATAGAAATCTTATTTTCCTCATTAATACTAATATTTCAGCAGAATTTTTTCAGTATTCCCCTGAATTTGTCACAAAAATTTATCCGCAAACATCAATAATCCCATTTTCAGCCCAGGGAGTTTCTCACAAAAACCTATTTTGGAAGTTTCCCGACAGCATTTTCTGATGGAAGAGTCACACAAATGCTCAATGAGCTCAGCCGTGCTCTGTGTGAGCACACAGCCATTCACCTCCTCCTCCCCAACACCGCACTTATGTTCTATTTCTCTTCATTTTTTTTTAAAAAAGGATTTTGCCAAGATGCCCTATTCGAGGCATAACGGTTAAAAGCACCTTAAAAATCCAATATCTATTAAATTTTTTGTGTAGACTTCGGCAGAAAGAGGTAGCTTGTTTCTGTGCTTACGAATAAGTGAAAACAGAAAAGAAGTGTAAATTTGCTTCTTCCTTTCTTCTTGAGACACAACCATGGTAGCATCTTCGGCTACGCAAAGTTGAAAAGGAATGTTATTTTAATTGATTCCACCTCATCAAATCTTTTTTTTTTTTTTTTNGGCTACGCAAAGTTGAAAAGGAATGTTATTTTAATTGATTCCACCTCATCAAATCTTTTTTTTTTTTTTTTTTAATTCAAACAGTGCCCTTTCCCAATTTTACTTTAATAAAATTTCGATAGTTATATCCTTTTACGGATTTTTTTTTTTTTATATTGTTGATACTCACTTAACCTACTTGCAATTCTAAAGAAGTCAACACTTGATTGTAACAATGTTCAAAAGAATTTCCTATGCCACAAGCACAGTAAAAACTTTCACCAATTAGTGCAGGAAAAAAGGAGGGAAAAGCCAGAGCGCTGGTGCTCAAAGAGCCAGGCCTTGCGGCAAAGCTGTCATGTCGAGTGGATTGATCAACAGGACCGCAATTTCTAATGGCATGTTGTCATGAAAAGTCAGCCACGGGGAGCCACCTGCTTTACTCCTCCTAGACAGCTCAGGAAAAGAAGGGGAGAAGAAAAAAAATAATAAAAAAAAAACCCAACCCCACCCCGCAACGTACCTAGTTCTGCCAGTCCCTTTTACTAACAATTTTGGTGAGGGTCTCCTGATTTTTATTCAGTAGGAATATGTCAAATCTCCAACCGTATTATCCAGCCTCTAAGATTAGAGTCACACAGAAGGTTGATGATGCTCTTTTTCTTTTTTGGCAGGGGGAGGAGAGGGAAAAAAGGATGAAAAAAAATTTATCTCTATCCCCCAAATACTTCTCAGATCAGAAAACACATCCGTCACATCTCTAAACCAACAAAGTTTGTCAACGGCTTACAACCTACATCTAAGACATTCTGCAAGTCGAGAACAACACAGAGCATAGACCTTCCGTGAGTGGCTTTATTTCAGCACCACCTTCTGTCACCAAATCATAAAAGCCAGCATTCCATGTGCAGTTGTTGCTTTGTTTCAATTTAGTTTACCTCAAACTTTCAGAATCGTCTCCTTTATTCTAGGATCAGGGCAGATTTCAGTCCCGGAACCCCATCTTAACTGCCATGGCCAACATTTCAGATTGCAATTGTGCAAAACGCTGTGTTGAAGACGAAGATATCAGCTTCCTTGTTTTGCTCTAGGAATATTTACTCGTGCTTGATGGAACATAATTAATACTTCAAGAACTTCCACCAACTTAACATTGAATAGCAGCGCGAAGCAGTCTTAATCACTCTCCAGGAATGTGCTAGTGTCATTTTAACCCATGGCTCCCACTCCCAATGCTCAAGAGATGGAGATTTCCCTCTTTTAATACATACAAAAGCCAAATATATTACTTTTATTCTGTTGTGCCTCACAGACCTTACTGTGATTGCCAAAGGAATTTAAGCCAAGTTCAAGATACACTCCCGACACTACACAGTAAGAGAAAATGGAAACGTTGGACTTGGCCAGATCTGTTTGGGAATCTCTTACAGTTTTTAATATTTTACTGTAAAAACCAACTTTTCATTGATTGGAGCAGATGCTTCATTTTGTATCATTTGTACAAAAGATTTCATGTTTCGTACCTGTTTGCTTGCAAGGGTCCAAACCAAAACACTACTGCTAACTGAAGTGATTTTTTTGGGGGGAACTAAACCAGCAAATTTGGGAAGGAAAAAAAAGAAAAATATTTTTTCCAACACCCCTCATCTACGTACAGGAGGAAAAAAAAGTCAAATAAAAGTTAAAGAACTTTTAAGTTCATGAAACCAAACCCCACTTGGCATGCAAATCACGTACTGTAACCTTTTATCGGCGCAGCCTCTGGTCTCATCAGTCGATGAAATTCTCAGCCCGCGGCAACAGCTTAGCCGAGGGACGCAGACCAATGAGAAAATATTCATTGTGTTAGCATTTCAAATGGCGAGAAAGGAAGAAGAAGCGCTAACTGATCACTGCCCGTGGAATTAATTGGATATTCCAAGAATAATGTCTCTCACTGAAGATCCTTGGAGGCTGAACGCTAGTAGAGACCACATTTTGTGCGGCGCCTTCAAAAAGAGACCGCTTGGGGGTAGTGGACATATTAGGGTTTTAGCGCATTTCCCTAAAGGCCAGAAAATAATCAGATGCACTGAACCAAACTCGGCTAATCCATTCCATAATTATACACACAAATCCAATAAACTTTGTCACATTACTGGAAAATTAAACTATTACAGTGAAGCCTTTTTGATACTTTCAAAAAAGTTTGAATTCCCATTTTAGCCAAGAAAAAAATTCAAAAAAGTGTGGGGAAAAAAATACCGCCTCGGCGAGAGTCAGAAGTTTTGGAGGTTGCATATGCAAGTGTACACCCTCACACAGACACACACACTGGAGCCCAGAGGAAGAGTAGTGCTTAGCTGTAGTCTTCTGTGGTGCTTAAAGCTCAGGTAGGTGGGTAGGTGTCCCACAGCTTCCTTCCTTTATACAGAGGGGATTTAGTTTTCAGCTTTACTGCACACAGCCCTAGCATATGCAATGACCCTGTCCAATATTAGTATAGCTTTCCTTAAGACACATCGTAATCTAACCTTTTCAAGACTCTTTTGCTTTCAGACTCAAAACAGCATAAAAAATGAGCATTGTTGAAGAGCACTGAGAGATTGAACTAAGGCTCTGGCTTGGTCCAAAGCAGGAGCCCTCTGGATAAACAGCTGGTTGTGCAACTAAATGAGCTCCATAGACCAAAAGGTAAGAGAGGAGGGGGAAAAAAAAGAAGAAAAGAGGGATGGAAAAAAAAGGAAGAGGAAAAAACCTGAGATTAGGAACCTTCCCAAATGTTGCATCTTTCCTATCGACCACTGGCCTAGCGTGAGGTGTCAATTTTGACTCCAAAGAGAGCACACGAATTCGCAGCGGTCCCATTATGCGGTCTCTGCGCTCATTGTAAATTCTGTCAACGAAGTCAATCTTATTAACTTCCGCACTGGTTCACACATGACATTTTCTTCAATTTTCTTGCTGACATCAAAAACATCAATTAGCAGCCCGAAAATAGGAAGGAACGAATGACAGAGCCTGATAACGTCAACTATTTGAAGCCAAGGGTAAATCTATTCTCCAGTTCTGAATGCGTTCATTACAATTGCATTTTCAAAGAAGACCTCCAAATAGCAAAGAAAATTAAATTTATCATCTAGAAATGCCTAGAAATTGTTTTTTTAATCCTATGTCTATCTCTCAATCCCAGAGTGTAATACAAAGTATCGCAATTCAGTTTTATGATAACATGCCACAACTTTAATGGAAAGTTTATAAAATATGCAGCCCTTGCCGCAATTCCTATCACATAACAACTACAAGGGGCCAGAAAAAAAATTGTCCAACAGATTGTAGCGTCGCCTTGTCTGCTCCATCGGTTCTCATAGGCTGCCACAGCACTTACACACAGACAGAGACACGCTCTCCTGGTACATGCACACACATCTCTTTCCCCCCCCCTCCGCCTCTATCCATCCATGCTTGTGAAGAATTTATGAGCTATGCAATATCCAGCGACTTTAAAACCCCCAGCAAGCACTCCATTACTGGTGTGAACTGGAGCTGCCTCACATTTGCATCCACCTAAACTCTTTTCATGTTTGAGAGAAAACACAAACCCAACTCCCTGCCTGGGAAAGCAAAGGGAAAGTCCAACCAAAGACTTCGACGCTGACTGTCAAAGCGCCCAAGCACATGCATTCAATCAGCTGCCAGAGCTTCTGCTGGCTGAACTCTCGCCCCCTTTTTCATTTTTATTGACATTTTCAAAAATAAATACATAAAAATAACCTCCCGGTAACACAGAAACAAGACACCCGTGTCAACACAACACGGTCCATTTGCTGCGCTCAGCAACAAGTTCCTGGAGAAAGGTATGTGTGTTTAATAGGAGGGGGGAAAAAAATAAAAATAAGGCAATAGAAGTGTTTTTGTGGTCTTTAAAGAAGCCCCGGCTTGCTTTAGTTATTTATTTATTTATTTACTTCACCGCTGTGCCCGCTTTGTGAGCCATCATTTCATGCTTGTATTACATCTCCTAGGGAGTGAATAAAAGCAAGTTTAGTGGTGACCAAAGACACTCACTCGGACTTAATGCAAACAGAAAGAGCAGCTACACCCCGATAAACAGATCACATTCCTCCAGCCCATTGATTTTTTGATCTTTTGACATTTTTTTAGTTGCTTCCATTCCCTTCCTTCTGTTTTCCTCAATGTCACAAAAGACAAAATGTCTCAGCAATTGATGGCAGGGGTATCTATTAGCTGTCAAGGTTGCCTTTTCTTTTTTTTTTTCCTAGCACTGGCTAAGAAAGTACGAAACAGAAGGCTGAGAAATGGCAAGGAAACAAATCATAGGAATCATCTAATTTAATGGGCTCATCATATTCCAGGATTTTGACTTTTTCCACACCTGATCTCTCTGGGAAGCAGCCGGAAGGTGAAAGGGGGAAAGGAAAAGAAGGGGTTTCTGTAATTTTTCTTGCTAGGTGGAAACAAACTAGAGAAGACGGAGGGAAAGGAAAAGAGGAGGAGAACTCCTGGGAGGTTTGGTGAGGTGCCTTTGCCTCTCTTTTCAGCATTTTCCAGCCCGCGCACAGAAACGAAGCCGGTGCAGAAGGAGCCTCTCGGCTCAGCCGCTCTTGGGGGATGCTCAACACCAAACGGTGGCTGCTGCACTTGAAAAGCTCACAAATTTATTTTCCAGAAGAAGAGGAAAAAAACCCCAAACAGTTACAAGACACTCATGGCTGATGGTAAATCTAGCTGCTTTGTTTTTTAACCTTTCTGAAATTTCACTCATTTTTGATGTTTTAATTCTTTCTCACAGCCCTCACCAGCATTGATGAGAATGAAGGCAAAGCACAATTTACTTTTTTTCTCTCCTATAGTTTAACAACAGATGACTGGTTTTGGTTCAAGTGAAGAAATTATCAGCCAGAAAGCTTTTACAATTGTTAAAAATATAAGTGCAGCAGATTGCAACACACACAATGAATCAGTGTGCATTTAACAACAGAAATAAGTAAAATAAGAAAAAAAAAATTCTAGGCAAACTATGAATGTTCAGAAGATAATTAAGTAAAAAAACCTCAGTGAATATTTGAGTTTGGTTTTGAATGCAGACTCTGCAAAAAATCACCAGAGAAGCTGCTTCTTTTGATTTTACAATATTTCATAAAGCAAAGGAGTGAGTGACACAAGAAAGATGAATTATTTTACGAGCAAATACACCAGTGTCATTCAAGGAACAGACACGGCTACAGACTGCTGTAAGCACAGAAGGGAGTGTAAAACAGAATGAATTTGTCTTGCAACAGCTTTTTTTTTTGTTATTCTGCTTTGTATTTGAAATTTCTAGGAATATGACTTTTCAGTCGGGGCCTGATTCTGGTAATGAACTGCAAATGTGAGCTTTGCCTGAGAAGGGAATTTGGAGACTCCGGCTGCATTCAAACAAGTCTGCTGGACCACAAGCAGGGTTTGCCTTTTTTCTTAAAATCCACGTTTCTGACAAGAATTGTCTTGATTTTGCCAGGAATACCCTGGTTACTTATTTTGATGTTGAAATTGCATCCAGTTGGAAGAATGAAGCAAAGGAAATTTTATTGAAATACAAGGGCATCATCTGGTAGGCATAAAATATTTTCTCCAAAATATCGAAGAATGCTAAATTATTTCTCTTGAAACCTCACATAATCTACTACATGCCAGGAATAAGATTCTTTCCCTCCCTTCAAAAAGTTCAAGTTTAACTCAAATGCAGATTTTGAAATAGGTTTACCAGTCTAAAATATGAGGGGAAATCTGGTGAGCGGAGAGCTCAGCTTCTGTGACAGCATCCCTTAACTTTGCTGGTTTTAAGGGAAGTTTATGGGTGGTTCAGGTTAAACCCCTGGGCTTAAAAAGAAGAAACAGATTTTACAAAATACTCCTCCTTGTATTTTCTCTTGTCATTTCATTCCGGGAATCCCAGAGACCATCCCGGCCTATGAATGCATTGATATTATCAGAGGTTTATAAAAAAAAACATGCCTGATGAATTAAAACATGTGACTGGCCAACAGCAGCAGCCAAACTGACCACAGGTTAGGGATGGGGATGAACTATGGTTATGTTTTTTTAAACCCCGCGCTGTCCTTGAAACGGAGGCTGCATACGGCTCCATTAGATACAGCTACGGTGCTCTTGATCTATTATTTACAAAGAAAAACCCTTCACTACTTAAGTGGCCCCTTCTACTTCAGCCTTCAATTTCAGCCGCATCAAACAACTTGGTGTGGGTGGGGAGGGAAGAGATGGGAGGGAAGGGGGAAAAACTTGAGTTCATAATGTAATTCTATGCAAGAGAAAATTATACTTGAAGAAAAATCATAATGCCAGGAATAAGGTTTATCTGCATCCAAATTGCAGACCTATCACAGCTTCAACCAAGGAAGCTTAAATGATAGTAGGTCCTTTTCAATAAAACTATGTGAGGTTCAGGCATTAAATTTATACACAGATGAGCAAAACAATTTATATCCTCTCTTAAAAAGTTAAGATTAAAGACTGAATGAGATTTGCAGGACTTCTCCCTGTAAAAAAATCATCATTTTCCATTAAAATATTATTTTGCATTAAATTCTGTAATTATCAAGACTATTCTTTAAGTCATACTGCATTCAATCTAATTAGAAAGCTTAGATCTCACCTTTGTACTGAACTTTCAACTCTCTGATGCCAATTAGAAACTATTTTAAATGAATTTCCCAATTAAACTGACTCCTGTGATCAATTCTGACATAAGATAAAAACCAGAATTTTCAGGGAGGGGAAAAAAGAAAAAGAGAAAAAAGGAGAGGAATAGATGTACAGCCTATCCATATTTCTGAAAATATTTTGTATTATTTTTGCATCTTTATTATTAAGAATATCTCATTTCCAATGAACATCCTCTCAGAACCAGAGCTCATATCAAAAGTGTTAAAACTGCAATTAGTATTGTTTCATTATTCAGTACGTTTCCATTTGCAATAAATACCTTGCTTTATTACACTCAGCTCTATATTTGGTTCTCACATTATAAATGATCACATTAGATGAATTATAAATGTAAACTATTAACATTTTAGATTCTTTTTAAGTTGTTATCAATTTCAGGCTTTTGACAGCTTAAAGGAAATTCAGTAAACATACCTCCTCTTCTCCAGAAAACGGTTTCTATGAAGCCATCAGCCACCTCACAATTAATAAATGGCTGCATTCTCTCCTTTTGTGGAGAACGAAACCAACTGAAGTTTCCCATATAAAAGACCATATAATTAACATTAGGAAAATGTGTTAAGTTACACTTAAGATATCCCAACAGCCTAATTATATCAGTGAGACATTTAAATCCCTGTTTGTATCAATTCAATTTATCTTCATTTCAATCAATGCTGCCTGATGGACAGGTATCATTAGAAGTGACAGAGCATCACGCTGCAGAAAAGACAGCAGGACAAGGCGATAGCCAAGATAAGGCAGCCTGAGAGAGACCTACCAGCACTGCCGAGCTGGAAGTGACTCCTTGTATACACATCACTGCCTTCACTGAGGGTGCCTACAAGTTATCATTAGCCACATTCACTGTTAAAGACTAAACAGGTCAGTGTTTCTGATCAGGTTGCAAATTAGACCAATTGAAGTGTTCTTAACCTACAGACTGGTGTCATGAAGGACCTAACGGTGCTGAAGCTCCACAGTAACAGGCACTGAGCACACCACCATTACTGCACATCTCATGCTGAACACAAACAGATTTAAGGCAAAACGGTTGGGGTGGAGGTAGGGGTGTATAGAGAATGCAAATTACCCAGGCGACATAACGCTGTTGTTTTAGTGCAATTTTGATGCTAAACAATCGTTCCGTGGCAAACACATTAACCAAAAGTGCAGACTTGGGCAAGGAGAGCATTAGAGGTGCAGATAAACATGTCATTATAAAGCCAAGGGACCAACATGCATTTCTATTTCAAATTATAATCCTGCCAGCTTTCCATATAATGGTTAAATAATAGTTTTCAGAAACACAAATGATGGCTAAATGAGGGGTTTAAAGTCTGATCTAGCACGAGCATTACACATGGCTGAAAAAGCTGATGTTGGGAAGGAGAGGGAGGAAAAGAGTAAAATGGTTTCACTTTTCACACTTAACTATTTTTTTCTTCCATTCTATCTCCCTACACAGATTCTGGAGGCAAGTGTCGAATAATGCCAGGTCTCAGCAGTTGGGCACAGCACATTAAGACCAACTCCATGGAGCTTTAACAGATAGCACCAGTCCAGGTGCTGACATTTTGCAGAGTTAGGCTTTCATTTTTCTTGTAATAAAATCACATGCAAGGCAGTCATTCAAAGTATGTGTAAGGTACTGGTGCTTCCCTTCTCACCTCCTAAGTGCTGGGTAAAATGGACATTGCTGTTGTTGGGCAATTAGAGGATTGTTAATTTGGAGAACTTCCTCATGAGTTGGCTTGAAAGAGGTGTATCAATTAACAGGAACAGGATGGAAAGTTGAAGTGATACGGTCAAAACCGTTAAAAATAGCCAAGAAAAACCTACTCGGGATGCACAGCATTCTGCAACACAGCAATTCACTAAAGAAGTCTGCTATAGGAATTTCAGGGTTTGGTGGTTTGGTTTTTTTTTAAAATTTATCTCCATCAGCAAACAGCAGATATCTCCAGACTAATGCCAATCACATAATTCCTAATCACTGCAAAGAAGTAGGGAATACCTACAGAGAGCATGTCCGTTAATCAATATGCAAAGAATACATTGTCTCAAGAGTATGTATTTATGGTTGTACATTAAGATGATTACATGGCAAGAATTTCTGAGCTGGAAAAGTCTTTATCAGTTAGCAGATGGGAAGCAGACTGCATTTTAGAGCCTAACACAGTGATCTCCTTAAAGGCTACTTGTGAAGCAGAATTAAGCTGAAATGAGTGACAAGGTGGAGAGGACATGGGATGTTACATGACAAGTGGTGATCAGCTAGAGCATTTCAGGTCAGCTGATATGAAAATGGTGTAAGTCTTCTGCCCTGGGTCATTACAACTGATAAATGCATGAAAATAGTAACTTTGTATGTGCTCTCAAAGATGCCCAGGTGTTGCCATAACAACCTGCATTGGTCTCTATCTATTGGATTAGGACTATGCTGAACCGCCCAGCCCAACCCACAGGAGTCCCTCAACTGGGATCCAAAATCCCAAGCTTAGAATCAGAGAATAAAAGAGATGGAAGGGACCTTTGAAGGTCATCTAGTCCAATCCTCCTGCAGTAGGAAGGGACATCCTGCACTAGATAAGGTTACGCAGAGCCTCAGCAGCCCTGGCCTTCAATGTCTCCAGGGGTGGGGCCTCCACCACCAGTGTCTCACTACCCCTCTGTATTGGACCATGCTGGAGCAGACTAGATCAGGAGACATTAACAAGGGCTTCTAGAATTCACAGACACACCCTAAAACCCCAAATAACCCCATGAGCAATGCCCATTTTCCCCTCTACAGCACTCTTCCTCTGTACAAGCACACACACTGCAGGTTTAAAAAAAGTGGAAGAACCACAACGCCAAGTAAATCAGAACGGAAGGAGGAGGAAATTAGAAAGTCTCATTAACAAAAAAAAAATAATTGAGTAAAAGTTTCTCAGACAACATGACTCAAACCCTGAATGGGCCGCTCAGCAGTTGAGAGCACAAGCCAAGTGACGGTTACAAGCTGAAAACAAGCATTATTACAGACTACTATCTAGACATGGGCCAAACTAAACATGGCTTCGAAGATCTCCAGACAATGCTTCAAATGTGAACTTGATCCAAGTTCTACCACTTGTTTCCCATATCCAATTCAACTTGAAACCAGGAAAACCTGAATGTTTTAACATGCCCTTTGAAATTTTTTCGGTTCGCAAGACAGTGAGCAGCAATACACACAAGCCAAAATAAACCAGTGAGACAGAGCCCTGAAAAGGAACCCGAGAAGGAGAATAAAGACTGGGATGTATCCTTTCTAAAACAGTTTTCCAGAGGAGGAATATACACACACCATATTGTATGTCTACAGAGGGCATGTGCAGTCCATTGCTCTTACCTATCTGCATGTGTAATGGCAAACTTCACAGGCTCTTTTATAATGTAGCTTAAAGTTATTTCAGCCTTGTTTTTCTCGTGTTTACAACCTGGCCTCTAACTTTTGCTCTGGGGTGAAATATATCCGTGCAACATCTGTTTCCAGGAATATTAAATTATTATTAAAAATGCTTTAAACATATTAAAATTAATGTGTTTGGGGCTTTCCATAGAAACCAGCACTCTGCGGTGAGACTGGTCTCTCAGGCATCAGGAAAACCAGCATAGCCTGGAATGCAACCTTTTTTTCATGGAAAACAAAGACAATGCCAGGATCTTCCACACCACCCCTCTCTGCTATGCTGGATGGACTGTCCATCAATCAAAAGATTCAGTTCTTGACATTTCTGCTGATGCTCCATCTACAACTATGAAGCATAGAGGCAGTCTAGAGCTAGAAGTTGTCCAACAAAGGTTTTAGGTGCCAATTCCACCACAAGTGGGTGGCATTGCTGCAAGGTTGTTCCTTACTCCCTAAACCATCCTCCCAATGTAAGGCAATTTCTAGCCTTAAGACTAATTTTTGCAACACTTCTGCCAGGCAGGGGAGGCCACCATCTCCAGTTTACAGAATGGATGTGAGAAAGACCACATTGTTTGCCTCATTTGTCCAGCATGATCATGAACCCACATCTGGAGCTAAGATCCCCCAAGCCACTCGGTTAAAGTAATTATGTGCATGACCCCAAACAAATAATAGGAACTCACTGCTTTAAGAATTAAATCCTTCTCTTGTTCTCTATCTAGAAATAACAAGGCATAGCAAGACCTAGCCATGGCCAGGCTGAATGCAGTTATTTCTGTATATAAGATAAAGCTTTGAGCATTAACTGATGTGTAATACTTAAATACGGACAAAACTCTTGCTATCCCAGAACAACCTAATATCCTCTTTCTTCCCTATTTCCTCCCTCCTCCAAAAGTCCAATTGTTCTGAGGGGATGAAGATTAATGATATTCATTCTTGAATAATAGCTACAGGGAAAAAGCAAGTGAATACATTACAGGACTCAAATTACAGTAGTAAGAAAATACATTGTGCTGTGATGTAGAGATATAAATGAATTAATCCTGACATCTGTTTCTACTGCAGAGGAATTAGGCCTACGTTGAAGATGACCTTGCAAAGAGCATGCAAGGTGATCAGCTATGAAGGTACAGTGGTGCCCACTGCTCTCCCATGACAGGAGATGGGAATCTTTGACCTCCTGTGTCACACATTACTGCCTTGTACAGGGCATTCATTCAAGTCACAGCTTTGTCCAAAGAGCTGCTGTGAGGCCATTGCATTTAGTGCAGCACAGATCATTCAAAGACCAGACAAGTACCTTTAGGCTCAGCTCAGCTGCAGCTTGTATAGCAGTACCCTGATAGATGGCCACACAGTTGATTTTTCTCTAAATTTGGATTTTTTATCTGGACATAGGAGGACCTTTTGTCTGCAACCACAATAATATGCCAGAGATTACCATTGCAGAACCTACTGTGACCTGGTCAGGTGTCTCTTTTTTTCAAGACTCACTGTGGTGTTTCCTGGCATTAAAACACTGGATTGAAACATCTCAGACATCTCCAGATTTAACAACGAAACCCTCATCCACAAGTTTGGCCCAGTGGTTGAAAGGTGAAACAAAGGAAGCAATCTTATCAGGTTAGAGTGGTTTTGCCACAGGATCACAGAATGGTTTGGGTTGGAAGGGACCTTAAAGATCATCTAGTTCCAACCCTCCTGCCTTGGGCAGGGACACCTCCCACCAGACCAAGTTGCTTAGTGCCTTGTCCAGCCTGGCCTTAAGCACTTCCAGGGAGGGGACATCCACTACCTCTCTGGGCAACCTCTTTCATTATCTCACCACCCTCACAGTAAAAACTTCTTTCTCATCTCCAGCCTAAATCTCCCCTCTTCCAATTTGCAGCCATTACTCTTAGTCCTGCCATCTTGTACCCTATTAAAAAATCCTACCCCAGCCTTTCTGTTGTCCCAGGAACAAGTGTGTCTGATGTCTGTCTATTTGGAGTGATGAGGAAAATTTCCTTGCCCCTGCTCTGCCCCTGCCAGCAGTGATCCTTTCCTTCTCATAGCCATATCCCACTCTTCAGACTCACACACTTTGAAAGACATGACCTACCATCAACAAACCAGGATTAATATTGTTATGGGATCACATGCCAAGATTAATGCTCATATTGAGGAACTCTGTGCCTCCATAGCATTTCACTAATATTTTTAAAGAAAATACATTAGTATGGAAGGAAATGTGGCTCCTGCATAAACAAAAGAGCTATTTTTCTGAAAAGGTTTTAGAATCAGACACACAACGCATGCTTGAAAAATAAACCCACACTGAATGGGCTTTTCTTAGTGAGCCCCAATGTCTTACCCACACTGAATGGGCTTTTCTTAGTGAGCCCCAATGTCTTACAAGGACAAAGAAATACTGGTTTTAATGAACACTAAGTTTTTACAGAACTTTTTTTTCAAAAGTCAATAAACCTGTTTTAACGTGATAGCTTCTGTAGGGCTCAAGAGACATTCTACTCTATTGTGCTGCTGGATTAATTCTATTCACCAAGAAAGAGTATACCAACATGTCCCATTATGCCCAACAACTGCAGAGATCTGCAGCAATGAATGGTGTGCTTACACATTTGTGCTGAATCATCAAATGCCCTTCACAGCTGGGGACAACCTATAGCTCCTGCTAACTCCTAGTCTTCACTGTGCATGTCACTTACGGCCTGGCTCTAGCAAAGCTTGAGTCAAATTGTGGAGACTGCTTGCACAAAGGACATTCACTGTCTGTGGCTTCAGCTGGAGGAAACAACCACAGTTTAGGACATTGCTGTTGGCCACCCTGCATCTACTTGAGTTAAGTAAACCTCAAGCACAACCTGTTGGCATCTAACCTGCTGACTGAACTGCCACCTCTTCAGAGCTATAACAGCTCAGAGACAGGGTTTGTAGCCCATTCTCCATGGAGTGGTAGGGCAGCCGTCCAGCAAATCAATGGAGTGGACTGCACCAAGAGTCCTGGTCAGATGCAGTGGATGGATGATCTACACTGCAGCCCAGTTCTTGTCCAACAGCTCCACTTTTGGTTAAAGCACATTTTTTGGTTTGCAAATATGGGAAGTAACAATACTTTGGGTGAAACCTGGCGCCAAGAAAGCATGAGAAGCTTTGCAACCTGTTTCCCCTGAGGGCAGTCATTTGTTCGTGTCTTGTAAGACAACACAGGGGAGGACATGAAGTAAAGGATTCCTCTTAGCATTTCACAGAAGGAAGTATTCAAATACTGGAGGCTACCAAAATGGGGAATAACTTCACTTTCTCTTGCATTCACTTACAGGCTGAATTTAAAAGCAATCGGAAGCCATGGAAGAAAAAATTAATCACAAAATCACATAATTTAAAGGGAACGTTTTGTGCTACTTATAGCAGAGTTGCCCCCAAACCAAAATTTGCTGCTTGTGAATGTCAATAATTCTTGACATTGTTCTAATTAACTTTTGGGCTTCATCTTCTGCTCCTTGAGCATGAATAAAACAATTTTTTTTTCCTTTAAGGACAGGGATTTAAAAGGAAGCTGTTGATTTCAGCCTTTACCCCATCACATGGTGCTCAATGTAAAGTCTTCTGTCTTTCTATTTACGTAAGATTCCCATTCTACGGGGCCCCACAGAAGGCTCAAATATCCACAAAGAAAATAGCCATGAACAACTCTTCCTACAGCTGATCTGGTAGAAATCCTCCCACCTGCAAAGACACGCTTTTGTGTGCTGTCTCACCCTGAGATGGGCTGTGTGAAACCACAAAAATGCAGCTCCGACGGCACAAGCTCCATCTGCGCTATGAAGACTATTAAGGCTAATCCAGCATTCCTAGACTGTGGTGTGAGACATTCCCAGTATAGACCTGCTCCAGCAGCACCCTGCCAGTGAGCTAAGTACTCTAAAACCATAATTCAGCTCATATTTCTCCAGGCAGCTGTGCCAGGTCAGCCGATCCCGGCTGCTCACCCCTGCGCCCTGCCCCATCTTGGTAGCATGTCCGGTGGCCAACGTGTATGGTGAACCCGACAGTGGGGCTGACCCCAGCCAGGATCATCAGCCTGTCTGCTTTGAGGGTGGGTTATTTTTAGCCTAGAGACCTTCTCTGATTTGGTTTACCAGTCATGACAGTCCAGATGGTTTATCATCTGTCTGAGTGGCTCCAATTGTGGGCTTTAAACCAGGTCTGCAGGTCACTATAATTTCCACCATGGCTCATGTGATCCCACAGTGACTCAGTCACAGACTTAGTTAAATCCATACACTATTGAAAAAATATAAATAAAAGAAGCCCTTCTCTCCCAATTTATCTGCCACTACAGCTTTCCGAGTTAACTGAGTTGGAAACACCAGCATCACAAGAGAAATGCAGCAGAGCCATGGTGTGACCATTCCCTTCAGCTGCCTCCAGTCTGATGCCATGTCAACCAGAGTACAAAACTATGTCCCAGAGACAGTGTGCACAGGGGGAAATGACTGATGAAGCTGGCACAGAGTCTGAAAGAAAAGCTTGTCAAACCCTTGGAGCACACACAATTTAAACTGGCAAAAGCAAGCTTGTGCCAGCACAGCTTCACAACGTCTTGCCCTCCAGTGAGCAAAATCAACCATATCATCAAAAGCACAGTTTTACTGGCATAATTACATCTAGGGAATCACAAGGGATTTTGCCTGAACGGCTAAAGCGGTGTAAAAATAAATAAATCTCACTCTCCATCGTATCCTTGAGCAATGTAGCTCTGCTGGCTAAACTACAGCAGACCTGGACAGTTTCTATCACATCCCTTATCATAAAAATTCTTTTTCTGCACTAACTTTGCTACTTAGTTTAAGTTATGCAATTCATGCAATAGAAATAAATTTATTTTCACTTATAGGTTAGTGAAATATAGGTCTATATTTATATTCACCTATACTCAATCCCCATTTTCAGATTTACACAATTGTTAGATTTCCAGTACTGTCAGAGAGGGAACTTAAAAACCAGCAGCCCTCCTCTTGAACAGGCTTCGTAGACACAATTATTAATAAAAAGCAGGAATACTGGTTGTGAGAAACATTATTACTATTACTAATAACAGGGACTCTCTTTACTAAGCATGTAGTCTGGTCCCTGTAACCATTATGTAGATAACTGCTGTCTAGCAAAGGTGTAACTGCAGCCACATGCAGAAACACCCTGAATTTAGACACTGTATTAGAAACACTGACTTCCAGTCAATGTTAGTTGGAAGACCCCTCTCAGGATGACAATAAGACAGAAAACAGAAAAGTGTTTCTTGAGATGACATTGGAAAAAAAATCCCACTGGGATTGTTGATTCACAGTGGATGGGTCACAGGAGCCAGCTACATACGTGGAGATGATGCCCACAAGAACCAGCACAGGAGGCACAGCCACTCACTGAACCTGATTTTTTATAGACACCTGTATTTTTTATCACCTCAACGGATGGATGTGATCACTGTATGAATGGAACTGTACCATACCCTCACGCTGAACTTCAAATCGCTCCTGCAATCTTCACAGTTTACTTTATAGCACTTGCTACAAGGGATGCAACACATTTACAAGGGATGCACTTCAGCCTGCAGTTACTGAGCTTCTCCACACCCTTCATGCTGGAAGACAAGAGCACCATTGTGCCCACAAAATGAGAGCAACCTCCTACCCTCCCCCTGACAGCATCCATGCCTCCCTGAGCAGTTCCCAGCCTTAGCTGCCTATCTGAGGAGCATGGAGGCATTACAGAGGGCTTCCCAGTTCGGGGAGCACTTCATTGCTTTTCAGAGGGCAGAGGACAAACTCTTGTGGCCACTCCAACCCAGGGCAGAGGCATTAGCCCAGTCGAAGTGCAAACTTGGGAAAATGCTCCATCCAGAAACATCTGTGGGATCTTGCTCACTTGTACCTTTTGTGCCATTCTTTGTCCCAATTACCAGGGCAATTTACATGAGAAGAGCAACTCTGTTTTCCAAAGGTGAACTGCAGGCTTTAAAATCTGCTTAAGAGCTAAAAGGAATAATGGAATATTAAATGCATGTTTAAGATTACCTCTCCATTATTTTACAACTGCAAAATGCAAGGGAAGAACTCTCTTCCTGCTCTACATCAAGCAAATCCGAAGATAAGGCCAGGACTGCTTGATAGGCTTTCTTCTTCTCTTTTTTCCTTATTTTTAATCACTTCTCCAATGGGGAGGAGGCCAATTCAGAGAGCAGTTAGCACCTCTATAAATCATGTCCTCCAGTAAGGGTGAAAAATAAAAGGGGAGAAAAGGATTCTTCTAGGTTTCTTGAAATTATCTGGTTTTAGCAAGGAGCTCAAATAATACTAATGCACAGAAAAGAGAAGAACAGCTCTAACTCATGAATTCCAGCAATTCACACTGGGTTGTCAATTCTACACCCACTGCAATGGCAGAAGACAACGTGTGGCAATATATGTGTATATCTCAACCACTCCAGTCCACAGCCAGACATGCTGGTGAAGGTTTAAGGTCACACACACTGGACTTAGCACCCATATTGCTTCATGCCTTCTCCTGATGGTGGGCCAGGGCAGGCAGCTCCAGTGCCAGCTCATGGGTCAACACCTGAAAAATCATTCCCCATCATATCTGCAAATTACAGGACAATCTATCCTTCCTGATTGGAAACTACCACCAGGTTTGTTTTTTTTTAAGTTAGTCCAGTAGCTTTTTAACCATGTTGCTTAAGCTCTTCCTCAAGATAACATCTTACAAATCTGCAGCAAGAGCAACTACAACAACTTCAGCAAGAAGACTGCAGAGCTTGCATCTTCAGCTGGCAAATCCTCAGGGCCTTGTTATTTGTTCAATACAAATAAAACATGGTGGCTTAGAAATACTAGAATAACATCATCTGAGCCTGAATCATCATCTGAGCCTGAATATCATCACTTGAGCCATTTTAAAAACTAATTTGCCACCTCTGCATCTCAGATGCAAGATTCTTTTTTGGAATGGAGTGCCCATTTTGTCCCATCTGAGCTGACAGTTGCCCACTATGTTGGACGCAGCCATTGCAGAGCACAAGAATGGGCTCGGGGGTCCCAGCCACATTAACTGCCCCCATAAACCTCTCTCCTAGTTTTCCCCCAGTCTGTGGCTGCTCTAATACAAATCAGACAATTTCCACCCATGTTGTCATTATGTCTGCTCCACACAAAGCTAACACAGCAGCACCCAAGGACTGTCATACCAGGCTCTGCTTAAGTGAAGAAAACGGGCTCGGACACCTCTTTGCCCCTTCCATACTTCTGTGCCTCATTCAAAGTTATTTCTCCACCATCTGAAGAACTTAGCATCTTCCCATAGACCTGTTTGGATGGATGTATGCTTTCCCAACAGGAGGAGCTAATCCAGAGGAGACACATCACCCCAGGTTGGTGAAGGATGGCTACAGCATCCCTCCAGCCCAGGCTCTGTGCATAGCAGTTTCTCTCTTCCCTTTAAGATTCTCTCACAGTCACACAGGCCAAGCTAGTACACAATCAGGTCTTGGCTCTTTTTATTTTTGCTCTCTCAGCACCTCTCTGTGCTGACTGGGCACTACCAGCAGAGGAGTTTTCATTTCAAGGCACCATCACAGCAGTCCAAACATCCCAGAAGAGCTGCCAGACACCACCCTGACTCAGCCCCGATGGACACATGTGAGAGAACTGACAATTAAAGCTAAAGCAGAAATCTGAAGTCTAAAAAAAAAAAAAAAAGAAATTCCAGACTACCACAATTTGCTTTCAAGCATATAAACAAACATTAAAACATCACCGGATTTGTCAGAAGAGCTGCAAAGAAGAACTCAAGGATCCTTGTCTAAAAATGACAGTGATAGAGACAGAACTGCACTTTCACCATGCTCATCAGAAGCTGCTAGTAAGACTGGGAGGATTCATAAGGTCTCATCTGACTTTAGCACCCAGTCTTCCCAACTGTCCAACACCCTACCAGGTGGTGTTTTGCCATACCTGTTCACTATCTTGAGTGGTGCCCTGGATGAGCCTGCTGTCATTATGGCCATGACATCCTTCTGCTACACACACAGGCATCAGGACGCAGCAGCATGGGCCACCAAGGATGGCTCCTCTTTTTCTCTCGTGAGCTTCTGCTCCTGCTTCTTGGAGCCAAAGTTTCTTGTACAGGGGGAGAAGGCTGCCACCAGTGTGAAGCTGCCTTCTGGTTTTGTGACCAGCTCATGGGAATCTCACATGGCCTTGTAGCATCCAGCAAATGGTAACTTTATCTGTCACAGGCTCATAAGCAAACTTACCCACCAGAAAGTAAAAACATAAAAAAACCCCAACACCTTAAATAAAGTCAGTAACTGAACAAACTAGCCCAACAAAGGCAAAATCAGATCATTGAGTGAGGTCCTTTCCCAAGATGATGAAATTACAGGCACAACTGCTGAGGAAATTCTCCTTTCTAGTGATCTTCACAGGAGCAAGTGTTCTCTGTAAATATTAAGACACCCACACTGCTAAAAGTTAGTCCAGCATACAGTCTCACTATTCAAAGAAAAGCCACCATTAAGCAAGAAGACAACTATTATCATATATAATAATTTCTACCATCTTAAAATGAATTATGTGCAAACACTTTTCAAGCATGGAGATTAGACCACCTTAAACTAATGAGCCATAGGCCAATAGCTGGCTAACTCAAGAACTCAATTAAAACTAAGTTAATACAAAAGAATTATGCTCCAGTAGCTTTACAGAACAGAGAGCCGAGACATACATAAGCTGTGTTTCCCTTCCCTAACTCTGCCTTTACTTTGGCTCTAAGACAGAATTCTCCAATAGACTTAAGATGGTCACCAAGACCCAAGTGTTACAGAAGTGACAGGAAAGGAAAAGATTTTGCCTAATAAAACTTTGCACCAACACTGCACTTAAACCTAACTTTTACTTCCAGACCTAATATGCCCTTAAGTGAGAGCCAGGAGGTCACTGTCCAACACTGCTCATCTTCTTCACTGAATCTAAGCACTAAGGTAGAACCAGGGTGAGAGGACTGACTGCTCGATGCATATAGTCTCACCAAACCCTCAAACTAATGCTGTAAAAATGCATCCAGGACCCATCTTTCTTCCATCAACAAGAAGAAACAAGTAATTTCTAATTATTAAAAATGGGGAACAGTAATTGCTTCAAAATTTGTGATAAGTAATTACATTGACAAACTTACAACCTTACAGAAGCAGTTAAAATTCATTCTGAGCAAATGCTCTGGGTTGAAGAATGATTCTCCTCATCTCCAGAAATGGAATCATAATAATGGCACCTAAGCCTCAAAAACAAATTAATACTTTATCAGGTACCTGCTGTGGCCATGTGCACAGTCACAAAAACACTGGTCAGCTGAGCTGAGGAAGTGCCATCTGTGAGAGAAGCAGTAAGCACAAACATCAGCAAGCGTGTATATGGAGCAAAGCAAAACCATCCACAGTCTGGTTTTTTCCCTTTCTTTTGACAACACACAAGATTGCAGATGATTGCATGTACTCACACCCTTCTGTCTCTGAAGTGTTGTGTATTACATACAAAGTTTTTAATTTAAAAAAAAACCCAGAAAATAATGATTAAAACCTTGTAAGTATTATATTATCAAACATGTGACACCTCTTCATGGTTTCAGGTGCATGTGTGGATATCTGCAAATGACCTGCCATCAATGGCCTGGAAGCCCAGGTATGAAGGGTTGGACAGTGCTGGGAAGAGCAGGAAGTCCTTCCCCACGAAAGGAGACCTCCCACAGCTCCCTGAAATGCCAGTGCCAAGGCATCCACCTGTTGCTGAGGTGAATCAGACACTGGTTTTCCAGAATCAAGTATTGTCATCCATATTTGAGCCAAGTTCTGAACTGAACCAGGCAGGTAAAAACCTAGGGAACAGAAGACCTGGGTATGTAGCTCAGTTGGGAGAGCACCAGACTCCTAATCTGAGGGTCAAGGGTTCAAGTCCCTGTCCAGGTATGAAGCTTGCAAGAGTTGGGCTGATGGTTGGACTTGATGATCTGAAAGGTCCCTTCCAACCTAGATGACTATGGGAAGTACACACAGATGTTGTCAATGCAAGATGAGGCCCTGAAGGAAGCAGAAGCAAAGAGAGAGATGTGCTACTTTTAAGCAAGTTAAATTGATGAGATTATTGATGAGACATACTTTCAGAGGCAGGATGTCACAAACACCCCAACTTCACATCTCCTAAAGCATATCCACCTGGAGGCTTCAGATGGCCTCATGGGAATGACTACTCTCAGAGATCCTGGAGCGGATTCACTGTGGGTATAAAATTAGCCACTGCTCTGCGTGGCCAATGGCAGTTTATTTTTGGCAACAGTGTGATAATTGGCAAGCATTATTTATTACTATTGCCTAGATAGGCAAAATGAGGCAGAGAGCAAGGCAGGCTCTGGTCCAGAATCACACAGAGAATCAAAGTGGCACAGTTCTCAGATGCTTCTTTCTTATTGAAGCCACTTTTGACTTACTAAAGCCCCTGACTTGAGTAGGGGGGATCAGGATGTGGTTGCCCATCTGCTCAGTTTCTGCTCTGCTGAGGAGACTCACCCTACAATATTAAACAGGATTCCAGCACAAACCACCACTGTCCTATCTTAGCTTCCCTTTGTGCCTCCTCCCCAGGAAAACACACAGGGGGAAAAGAAAAAAAAAAAAGGCATCTTAATGATGCCCAGGGGGTGCCAGTAAGTTTAACTGGAGAGAGTCATTTTTGTTAATGGCATTCTGGCTGATGCAGTTTGAGTAAGGAGGATGAGAGAATCTTTCACTGTGTTTTTCTAAAGCAAATATTTGGCGCTTTCATCTTCCAGTGCTTTAACATGCAATCTGTCACCAAAAAAACCCCGCTTATGTGGGAGTTCATGGAAAATATATCATGTTTCAGATGGCAGCAGAGGAAGGGGGGTGTGTATCTATTGTACTGCTCAGAAATGCAAGTCATAGAAACTGGGTTGCAAACCACACAGTTAGGTATTATCCCATCTGCAGGCGTGATGGTGTCATAGCTTAACACAGATGTTTCACCCGTAACTTGCCACCACCATCTTCCTTCCCCTTGTATCAGCCAGGGTATAAGGTCATCAAAGAGTCTCTTATGTCAGCTGACTAAGGGCCCTCAGCAACTTCCACCCCATGGAACCCCAGGGCATCAACACCTTGTTGTCATGTACCTGAAGCATCTCACACACCTGTCAGCAATTCTCACCACCAGTAATGAAACTCAACAAAAGATTCTAACAAACACCAAGCACAATTCTCCAGGGTTTTGTTTTTCCTGGCCTGGAACACCAAGAATATCATGCACATTATTTGAGCTACTCCTCCTAGTCATTATCTCAAGGGAAAAGGACAGCCATGCTTCTGGTATGTGCAACCACACAACCAGTACAAACACAACCTCTTCTTGGCTGAGCTGCCTGGAGATTGCCATGATTTGCTAGTGACCCAGCGCCCGACAGCTCCTTTTCTTGACCACCCTGGTTGTGGCTCCCGTTCTCCCTTCTGCTTTTGGCACAGTGACAGCATAGGCCAGGGCTTTATTTCAAGTTCCTTTGGTTGTTTTTTCCCATCCTCCTCTCTCTTTTGCTTTGTGCTTGGCCAAACTCCTGCCTTCCTCTGCCCATTAATGCCAAGCATCAACGGGAGCAAGCGGAAGGAGGTCACTGAGCACTTGGCTGCCACACCATGCAGTCGCTGCTGTGCAGAGGCCACATGCAAAGGCTCCCTCCCAGTGCTGAACTGGGCAGTGTAACAGTGGCACTGGGGACAGGAGAGAGCTGGCTGCACTTTGGCCATTGCTGATCTACTAGCATAGCATTAAAAAAAATATCACTGCAATCATTCTCATAGTGACACACAAACAAACCTGAGGGATTTATTATTCTCCCCTTTGCACTTCATTAAAAAAAAGCCAAAAAGTCCTAAGATATTTCCTCACAAAATTGACACAGCTAATTCCTTTTATAGTGAATTTAACACTTGACCAAAGCTAGCTTTGCGAGTGGACCTGCAATGAACTACTAACACAGAATTTGGTAGGTGGATGTCTAAGAATAATCTATAGGGGTCTTCCAGGTGCATTTTCAGATAATAAAGGATGCTTCTGCACCTCAGTGGCACAGGGATTGACCACTTCTATTACTGCAAGTATGAGGTTAAGCGACGCACCCAAAGTCAAAAAGGGCAACAACCTCCTTGATTTGCAGTCTGCTGTTTTAATACTCGATGATCTTTTCCGACTTGCAACATTTCCATTTCCAGATGGAAAATCACTTCCCTCTTACAACACCAAAATCAGAAACACAGAATCAGCTGCTGATGTTTTCTTTAATCTCTGCTCTGCTCTTTTTCCTTGGGCTTATACAGTGGGATCAATTACCTAAATTTCTTGCTCAGTTGAGGTAGCAGGCCTCCAGTCATTGCAAAGAGGGGAATTAGATTACAGAGGAATTTACCTGCAGACTGCCAGTACCTTGCCAGGAGATACAGCAGTAGAAGTTCTGTACCCCACTCACTCAAGCATGTCCAGTCCATGTCAAGACATGGTGCTGCTCAGCCACTCTGCTCTGGAAATGAGACACCCACTGGGTTGCCATCCCCTACCACAGTCAACTAAATATGTTTCCCTCTCCAATTCAAGCCAAATCATGAAACTTTAAAAGCTCTGAAGCCCATTTAGTTTGTATGAAACACTTCTGGGAAGTGAATGGATTTTTTCTCCTCAGGGAAATTTGTATCTTCTTGGAAGAAAATGTGGGGAAAAATGAAGGAACATAAGCAGCAGAGCATGGACACACACATGGGTAACTGGGAGTGTGGACACAGAAGGCCTGTGCTGCAGTATACTTCACCCACTTTTCCAAAACGGACAAGGGGGGAGGACACACTATTGTTTGAGCACAGCCACGTGCTGGTCAGGGACACCAACACTACCATCCCTCAGGGGCTGGAGAGGACTGTAGGCTCACGCTGCACAATCTGTTCTGGCTGTACTGCTGCTTGCCATCATCACTGCTAGCTTTCTCATCTTTTTCTAAGCTGGAAATACATCTTCAGAAAGGATCAGGAGGGTCACCCCTGCCACTTCCACAAACAGCACCACATTCTTTGGGATGAAGAGAGGCACAACATCTGCTTGCCCTCTCCCAGTGAGCAAAGGCCAGAGACCAATTTACCTCCATTTTCAAGCCATGTTTATCCTTCCCTGGCTGTGGGTACCCAATAGCTTTTTCCTGCCTGTTGTGAAAAACAGGTTTCTCACTTCAGCTCATTGTAAGCACAAGCCTGATCTGAAAACCACCGGCAGTGATGACACGCTCAACTGATTGAAGGCCCTCATGATCACCCTTGACCCCAATCCTGTAGATCATGTTAAATCCAACATGATCCTACAATCTCCCCACCAACTTTGTTTTCCTAAGAGGTAAAAGACTGATGCCAGAGCCTGGACCTGTGGGACTGAGTGAAGAGCCCGTCAGCCATAAAGTGGATGGAGATTGGGAAGCAGGGTGAAGAAGCTGAGATGCCCCTGACACTCTCTCCCCTTTGTAAGATTCTTCCTAAGGATTAAAATTAAAGATAGCAAAAGAATAAATCAGAACTTGAATTTTCACAGGAAAGAATAAACCTTTAGTGAACTAGACGACACTGTTGTCCTTTGCTGGAAAACTGAAATTAATGCTGGGATCAGTAAAACCTTCTGGTTCAGTCCAATATGAAGGCACAGCCCTTTTTGCAAAGGCATCTCACCTCTCTGAGGCAAGATGGCTTTTATAATCATTTCAAAGAGACAAACAGGACACATCGCCTCTCCTTGGGCTATATGCCACTGCCCAGCACAGCTAGGGGTGGATGTCACTGTAAGGTGGGCACCACAAGCCACATTCTCTCTGAGCCATTCTTAGAGGCACCACGAGATGCATTCTTCCAGTCTCAATTGACTACAGCTTAAAGGACCCAAGTGAATTTAAGCAAGCCACAGTAGATTGTTGCCATGTGGAACAATTGCCTCAACTTTTCCAAAACTTTTTGTTTTAGATAGGCCTTGGGTAGAAGTGACAGCATGCCTCAAGGTGTATAAGACCTGTATAGAACAGACACAAGAATAGGATAAAGGCAGGAAGAAAATACCTTAAACTAATATGGTCCCTTTTTAACTCAACAGAAACACAGAGCCTTATGAGGTTATTTGCCTGCAAAGATTCACCAATTTATAAAAGGTCCCTTTTGAAGCAAGTAAACCACAATCCCAACATAGAAAAACAAGCTGTTGATGTGCTGTGTAGAAGTGAGATCACAGTTATATTATTGGACCTCAGAAATGGAAAAGTCATTGTATGACTAAAGGATTAGGACTGGGCCCAGTTAAGTGCTGAACTTTGTACCATGACTTACAAAGAGCCATCTCAACCAGGAAAGGCATAAAGCTGAGGAGGTGGATTATGGTCTTAACTGGTCCAGTAATAACCAGTAATAACAGCACGACAGGAAAGAGCTGGCATCACCCAAAAATGGCACTCCAGAAATGACAGGCTGTATTTAAGAACTATTTTATGTGGGCTTTTTTAAATAACATGGATCTTATTAGGTTTATAAAATCTCATTTAAGAGACTTGGGTTGTATTTGTTAACCCCATAAGGTCACATCTTCTATAAAATGGCTGGCATGTCAGCAATGCTTTAGCTATGTCTGGTAAGACTTCACATATTTAACTTATTTAAAAAAAAAAAAAAAGCCTGCCACCCCCAGCAGTTTATAGAACATGTAGTGGAAAATCCAGGAGCGGTATCATTCCATAAACACATTTAATACTCACACACATTATACAAACATAGATGTATAGACTCATACACACACACACAATGAGGAGGATAATTAGGCGATAAATTGTGGAAACATGATAAATTGCATTTATCTGGCACCTTTGATTGCTTCATCTGTTCTCTCCTCACTAATCCATCTCTGTGGAGACTGGTTTCGAAGATTAAAAATCCCTGAGAAGTCTAGAAAACAGTCTTTTTCTTTTTTTTTTTTTTTAATTAGCCTTGAAAAGATTTGCTTGCTTACCCCTACAACTTTGCACATTTTTTTCATCCAAGAGTAATCTCGATCCAGCATGCAGAATAAGGAACATTCACTGCAGGCTTAAACCGGAAAAAAACCCATGTAATAGGGGTAGGAATTTTATACCTTATGTCATAGGGAATCTTCCTTTTTTCAGCCATATGTAACATGCAAACCATAAGCATTATGACAAGAGAGATTTTATGCTGTGTTTAACTTGGTAGGCAGACACAGTGCTGAAAAAAATCTTTACATTTTAGTGGGCTGAAATCCCATGCAGTAAGACAATATGAACATTTGGATATATCCAAAAGAGGGTGTTCAGCAAATCACCCTCCTCTGAACTAATCCCAACGAGATAGATTTGTTACCAGAACTAACCTGCTCTTAGGCAATGATAGGTGCTCTGTTTTGTTGCCTGTCTCAGGACACACCCTATTATTGTCATTATTAAACCATGTTTAACGACCTGAACACAATTACTTAGGGTGACATGCCTTTAAATCTGCATCGATAGCCAAACAAAATGAAGTGAATGTTCCATTTTCTCCAGTATTTACTCACTCGGCAGTTATTTGCACAACTGATTTACCAACCTTAATGCTGTGTGCAGAGACCTATTTACCATCTGATTGGAAAGGAGCAAGGAGATGTGAGGGCTGGTGGAGAGCAGAAGGGACACACCCTGGTCACGCAGTGGCAGCTGTGCTGCTTGGCAGGAGCAGAGACATTCGGATGGGCTGGAATTCCTGCCAAACCATCAAGTCTATTTTTATAAAAGCCAAGTTTGTTTATCAGCCATGGTCATGAAGTCACTACCTCCTGAAAGCTTTTGAGAAGACACGGTGAAATGAGCTTCATCCTCGCTCCTGTTAGAACAGTCTCACTCTCAGAAATGGCTACAGGTGGGTCAGGTCCATGTCCCAAAGGAATCACTGTATCCACCATCTCAATGGGTTGCCAAAGCCAGCAGTGGGTCTGAGTACATTGGCTCCAAGTCAGCAAACCCCCTCCCTAAGTGAAAGCTGGCATTTTTAAAAGCCTAACAATGAGCTTGGGGCATCAGGCCAACTGACCTCCAGAGCTTTCTCCCAAAGGAAATTATTCTGTGACGCACAGAATGACCTCACCTGTCACTTCACACAAGCACATCTACCACCCAAATCCTACATGTGATGTTCTTCCACTGATTTTGGTTAAGGGCTAAATCTACTCACGGTGGCACAAGCCAGAATGGAGACAGAGGAAGGCACATTATAATCCAAATTTAGCACATTGATAACAGCCAGAAAGTCTATGATCATCTTCCAATATTAGGATTGAAAAAAGAGGGTTGTTCCTGAAACTAAGAGGAGGATATTACATCTTCTCTTACCATTTTCTGTATTCCCATGGAAGAGGATGATCTTCAGATTCCTGATACTAACATCAAATATTCCAAACAAACTCTTAGGCAGATAAATAATCTAGTCTGGTTCCCAAATCCTCCAGAGATTTCTAGGCTGTATGAACTCTGCAGCATTGAAATCAAAGTCAGAATATTAAAAAAGGTACAAGGTTGAAAAGTAGATCTACAGCATAGGTAGATTTGAGCCATGCATTATCAGCCTCAGTCCATCAAAATGACAAGATGTTCCCTACTTTCATGCTGTAAGGAAGACTACATTTTGGAACAGCATCACTAGGAGTTGAATCTCATTAGGAATGAAATCAAATAATAATTGGATTCATTTTTTAATATTAATAGGATTGAACAATGAGGTAAGAAAAAAAGATCTCAAAAATCTGAACGAGAATGTCAAGCAACAATTCTGAGCAATGAGAACTTAGGGAATTTCATCACCAGCTCACAGACTGATGAGGCAGAAATTACACAGCTATTCCAGTAAATCTAGGATGCTGCCTGACTGCTTGAAGATGTCAAAACCCACAAAGAATACCTTTGCTTGGCAAGAGAAGATATTCTGGGTTAACAGGTTCACTCCGCTTCCACACTCAAATTTAAATTTTGGAGAAATGCTTGCACACACACCTAAAGAAGGAAACATCTCTTCACTGTTCCTCCTTAGGAACACATGTACTTCAGAGGGCAAGACATAAACAGAATAATTTCACAGCAAAAGAAAACATTAATAAATTCAGCTTGTGAGCATCTTCAAGCTTCATTAGAAAATGGAAAGTAAAGGTCAACAAAATACAGGAAAATATTAAGCCAAGACAAATAAACCAGTAGCCCCCTTTTTTTTTTTCCCCTCCAAGCTAGGAAGAAAGGCAGAGAGCCAACCAGTGTGCATTCTCCAACAAAAGCTTCAGTTACCTCTTCTCAGGGGGTCAGTTGTACTGTGGCTTAATATAATAGTTTGTTGGAAGCATAAACAAATTAGGACTGCTAGTTTGAAGGGGGACATGACCGTTGCTTTAGTGTAGACCATCAGAAGGTCAACAACTACATGTTCAAACAGCCAGCAGGATTACAGCATCACAGAATAGCTGAGGTTGGAGGGACCTCTGATCTACTCTAACTGCCCTGCTCAGAGCAGGGTCAGCTACAGCAGGTTGTTCAGGGCTGTGTCCAGTCGAGTTTTGGTGTCTCCAAGGATGGAGATGCCATGATCTCCCTGTGCAACCCGTGCCAGTGTTTGATCATCCTACAGCTAAAAAAAAAACCCTGCTGTTCCTTACACTGAAACAAAATTTCCTGTATTGCAGCCTGTGCCTATTGCCTTCTGCTCTGTCTCCAGGTATCACTGATGAGAGCCTGGCTCCAACTTTTATATTTTCCCCACCAGGTACTTATATTCATGGATAAGTTTCCTCTTGGTCCTCCCTTTTCCAGGTTGAACAGATCCAGCTCTCTCAGCCTTTCCTCACATGATGCTCGAGTCCCTTAATCACCTTCATGGTCCTTTACTGGATTTATTTCATTAAGTCCATACCTCTCTTTACTGGAGAGCCCAGCACTGGACCCAACACTCCAGCAGTATTTAGGGCTTAGCGTTCTTTACTGTTAGCCTTCATATTGCTCATCAGATTCAGCTCCAGGTTGGTTTTGGTTTTACTAATCCCATCCCTGCATGCCTGGACAGTGCCTCTTTATATTCCTCCCAGGTCATTTGTCCCTCCTTCTTCTAGATGTTTTCTTCCTTTCCATGGCTGAGTTAAGTCAGTAGTTCCTCGTTCATCTATTCAGGCCTCTTACCACCCTTGCTTGACTTACTGTCTGTTACGATGGACCAGTCTTCATCTGAAGATGAATCAGCTCTTCCTAGACACCTACAACAGCAGCAAATCTATTGCCTTCTCACTTTCCAGGAAGCCCAAATCAGAATGCTCCGAAGTTCTGACAGCTGAGCAGACTGTATAAACCAGCCATGAGGTTCTTCACAATAGCCAGGAGAGAACAGTATATGGTGAGGTCTGGGTTCATCTTCAGAAATGAGTTACCCTAGCCGTGCTTACATACTTCATATGCAATTCTTTTGCCTGGCCAATGTGACAATCATACAGTCGCCAAGGTTTGAAGGGACCTTTCACATCATCTAGTCCAACCATAAATTTATCACTTAGCTGTCGCACCCTGGTACTGGATAATCACTTTATACTGTCCTATGTGTCTGCAAGGAAGACAAATGAATGGGACATTCTTGGAAAGTGCTATCTATACCTGTTTCCTTACTGTGTCTTTCCCTGCCTCCTTTCCAGAAACCATGGGCAAGTCCATCTGCTGTGCCAAGAGCACCAGTGTGCTCCCAGGAAGTTTTTAGAAGGCAACAGAGGAGGAAGGTTCATTAGCCTGAATCTCCACTGCAGAGTGGGCAAGTTTACAGGTTTGGGATGAAAAGAGCATGCGCATTCTAAGTCTTATGACAACACTGCCAGGCTCGCCTAGGCTATTTTTCTGGGTGTTGCCCTAACATCTTGATCAGCCACAGAAATGTCTCAGCTGGAGTTTAGTCACGCTTCTGACCCAGACTAGCTGGCACCACTGGGTTAAACAAAGGGCAGCCCTGCCTTCCCTCCTTCCTGCGCCCCAAATTAATCAATTCATCCCTGCAAATATCAAAAGGATGTGAGGACCTGAATGGAGAGGAGTTACACCAGGCAACAGCAGATCAAGCTGCCAGATTTAAGTAAAAAAAGTTTTAAGTGTCATAAAAAATATTCTTGCTTTGCGATAGTTTTCCAAGGGAAGTTTTGGACACTTTCACCTCTGTTTCTTCAGAGATTTAAAAATAGATTTGATAACACAGATAAAAATATACCACAGCAAGGAATCCTGTTTTGTCAGAATAATGAAAAGGAAAATGGAGAGTCTTACCCCCCTTTAATTTCTTCGATTGTCGCTCTAATTACAGTGATCATAGTCTGGAAAAGGGAACAGCACTCGCTCCTCCCCAGCAGCTCAGATCAAGAGATCTCCAGCTTATCAGGAGCAAATACACCGAGCAGCAAGTCTGACCACCTCTGCTCATCACATGAACGGTCTTCAGAAAAACTTTTGGTTTTGATAGAATAAATTAGTGTGTAAATCTGAGGCAGCATTTCACAGAATCCACTCTCACAGTCTGCTGTGTATCCTGCATGCATATGTAAAATACAGAATATAATGCACATACAGAGGGGGCTCGCCGTGATTGCTAATTGGGTACAAAATGTATATACCATTTCCTTCCTAAAAACGACAACATTCATGCTTGAAATTACTTGTCATCCAGGTAGCAGGCTGGTGTTCTCACTGTTACTTTAAAAACTTATGCAGCTGCACAGAGTTCTGTCTTTCCTGAGATAAAAGCATGTCCTGAATATTCTTTATTCTTCAGGGCTACTAATTTGAACAGACCTGTCACTGTAAGTAGAGGGAGTTGTGCAATATTGACATTCTATTGAATTATTTAAGATAAATTAACAATGTTTCACATCCTAGGAGATTGCTATTTGCAGAAAAAGCCTGACATACTTGTGTTTAGACCTAGTAGCCAGAATGTGGAGAAGTTATAATTCAAAAACTGGTTTTTATTCCGCATGGAAATAAACAGAAGACACACCAGCTGACTGCATGTGACTCGCCTCAGCACTGCAAGCAGAGCTCCAAGTTTTGAATATTTTATTCTGCTTTTTCACAGATGGCAAGGACGGGAGCTCTTTTCTTATGTTATGGTCTTTGTGAAATAATGGCAAAACCAGTCCCTTCCCAGTAAGCACAAGACAAAATGTTGATGACTAGACTCCAAGCTATGGGATGCTCATTCCCTGTCAGCACAAGTCATGTTTAGACTCATAAGAGGGTAAGAAGGCATTGGCTCTCCCACTCTGGAAATCCCAAGGAGAGACCCTATAGTTTCAGGTTTCTACCCTAACTGTAGACAAGAGCCAAGGTGTCACAAACCTTTTTGGTCACACAAAGATCTGTGGTAAGGCTGGCGAGATTGGGGCAAAAGTTCATAAATGAAGAGGCAGAATTAAGTCTTAATGGGTACTGTTGGACAGGAGTTCATGGATACAAAATAACACAGCTCAGTGAATCACCACCATTAATTCCCTTGGAGAATTATGGCTTGAGCTGATGTACAGAGAAATGCTGTCCAGGATTCAATGCCAACTCGCTCAAGTGGGTATGCTGCCATTCAAATCCTCATCAGACAGGCTGGAACACTAGCATGGAAAGCTGTACCTAACATATATACACATACATAGGCAGATATGTCTCCATGTATGTATAGTAGTTTTGTATGCTTTTGTATGTATATATGGGTGGAGGCAAACTTCTGAAACAGCTCCCTTTCCAGACACTAGAAAACACTTTTTTCTTTTCCTTTAACCTTTTCTGCAAAATACAGATCTTCAGAAAAGCAGTTGAAGAAGACTGTTCCCAAAGAGGAGAAGAAAGTGTCCCTGCCCACTTAAATACCATGAAGGGCTGGAGAGGTGACTTTGCTGTTCACATAGGCAGTGATGAGTCTCTATGGCAAACTGAAGCAGGAACAACAGCACACATGCTGGTTATCTGGATGGTGGGACCAGGAATGGGCACAGGCTCTGCATTCCAGGAAGGAAGCCTATCCCTCCTCATCCACCCAGAGACCTTTGAACATGGAGAAGAGCAATTCAACATCTGACAGGCCACCAAGGGCACAGTACCCCATATGCAAACATAATGCTGAATCACTGACCAGGCCCAAGCAACTGACAATGGCAGATTAGTGTGAATTTATGGCTGAGGTCCCTCATATTTTTTCATCATGGCAATGACTCATTTCCTACCCACAGGGGCAAAGGGCTGGCTACAAAACCTCCCATTGTTTCTCTCATTTACCTGGTAAGCAGTGGATTAAAATGGGCATTTGTATGTGTTCCCAATTTCTGCAGAAAATTATGTAGGAGGAGTTCGGGAAAAGTTTTCAAAGACAGGAGTGTGTGGATATGGAAAAAGGCTTTGAAATGAGGAAAAAAAAAACCAAATGTACTTAATCTTCTATTCAGCATTAGTGGGATTATCTTGCATATACAAATGGATATACATCTATAATCTCACAGACATAACCCTAAGCACAACTGGAGCCAGGCAAAGCGTGTGCACACACCAACAAGTACCTGCTGAAGTTGATGCAAGCCCCCAATTACTTTGTCCATCCCACCTATGATGTCATATTGCTTCTTAAAGTTTGAGTGTCTCACAAGTCTTCAACGGTTTCTCAGCCTCTTTCCCAGTCAAACGTGCCATTAACACTTTTTTTTGGTCTTTTAAATTAAACCCTAAAAGTCCCTACAAATATATTCACTTACACTTTTGAGGTTCTGATTTCTCAAAAAAACACAACAAACCAGAGTCATCACCCAAGGAAAGGTTTCAAAATCCAGCATCTCCATCGTCCTTAGATGCTAGAAATCCAAAGCTTTTCATCATTGATTAGATAAGCCAAAAGAGCCTAACATATGAAATCTTTATCATCTATCATCTCTGCATGGACAACTGATTTTAGATTTTAAATATTGCATGATTCCAAAATGGTTGATTTTATGAATAATCTACAGTAGAAATCAATATACTCGGAGTCATGCTAAGAAAGAAGCTAATTTTAGAGATATGAGGGGAAGACCACCTCTCAGTAGGACCAGAGAAATCCTTTCTTTTATTTTCCTTTGAATAGAGCTTTGCTACCATTTGTTCCTCACCGTTGAACTTATCAGTCCCCAAAACATGCTAATTAAGCTTTTATTACACATAGTAAACCACATAAAGAAACTTTTTGCTCAGGAAAAATGCCAAATGCTACACAGAGCTCTGGCAAAGTCTTCTCCCACCTTCCATGAATCATTATGCTTCTAAAAAAGCAGTATGATCCAGACAAAGAACTGACATAGCAACTCTGCCATTTTCAACACTTAGGTTTCCTATTATGTGTACTTATTTGGAACATCTTCACACCACCATGGCCACAGTAAGTACTTTGAAGTACCAACCCTAAAATAAAGGGCTTATGTCCACAACTGAAATGATCATACTCAGGAGTTACTGAGCATCTGCTGAGCTCTTGCACCTCAGCTGATGTGTGGCACTTTATTAACCCTGGGTAATCCAGAAACCAAAACTGGGATTAACCAGTTTATTTGCTGAAAGTGCTGAGTGCTATTTTTCTACAAAGCTTCCCTTGTTAGACATTTCCAAGAACCTGGTCTGCCTTCTCACAGTATTTAACTCTTGCTGATACCACCGTGCCCACTTGAGTACAGAGAGTTCAGGAAGCAATCCCTGTTATTATTCCTCTGTTATTAAACAGAAGCGTTGATTACTGGCTGGTAGAGTAGGAAATATTTCTTATTTCACTATCATTGCTGATACAGATTGAGCCTTGAGTAGAATCAGATGTAAAATACATACACACTAAGGTGCTAAAGTAATAATAGTAATGTGGGGATATTATATAGGAAAAAGAATACTTAACATAGATATTTTCATATTTCCTTTGCCACCCTAGTTGCAGTATTTGGAGACACGAATGCAAGAAACAAAGAATTCAGCTACATCTCCCAGATCTCAGGATGCTTTTCACAGACACAACTGTACAAAGCCAAAATCTGTAAACTGGGCAAACGCCAAGCCAAAATGTCGCTGACAACAACACATGAAAATACATCACTTTTTATGAACTTATCCTCAGAAATGTACTTTAAATACAACATATTTCCATAGTAAAAAAAGAAAAATAAAAAAAAAATCTTTCTTAGAGGCCACTCTTGAAGTATAAGAGCATAACCAGCGAAAAGCTTGTACAACTTAGACACTGGAAGACTTCTGAAAATTATTAAAGGAAAGAAATGTGAAAAATCCAGTGCCATTGTTCTCTTCTTTTTTCCCTTCCCCCCCCCTTTTATTTTTAATATAAAATGTAATAAACAGGAAAACCTTAAACTGCAAGGCCCTCAGTCAGGTCATGCTGATCTCAGTATCTTTAGTTTTCATCCATCTTACCCGCCACCAAAGGTGGTGCACCTTTGATGTGAACTAATTACATTCGAAACATTTTGTCAAACAGCTTAATGCAGATGCCAAATAAGCTCTGTCTGTCTAAACAGGGCTTTAGACAACTTATCACTTTCAGTGTTAACTAAGAGCTAACTTCCACTTCAAATAGAATATTATGCTGCACAGAAAGACATCTGCATATAAAACTTCAGACAAGAAAAAAAAAAAGGTTAAAAAGCCACTTCATTGGGTTTATTTCAATCCTATTACATTCCCATTGTCCTGACTGGAAGGGGCATTGGTGTTTACAGGGGTGTGTGCACACATGTGCAACAACAAAATACACAATGCCAAAAGCAACATTTCTTTTATCTGATAAAACTATCTACATGACAAGAGGAAGTGTTTTAGGACAAGGCATTATGTCTGCTGTCTGCAGCAGCATTTCAAGATCTCCTCAAACGAATCCTGTTTATTAAAAATGTATTAAAAAGAATAATTATCACAAAGCAAAAAACAATGAAGGGAGGTGGAAACAACTAAAATTCAACACCAAAAGCACTGGAGCCTGGGGGTGTTTGAGGGGAGAGAAAATTGTTCTCCTGATCCCCTAAGTGAAATGAGTTCTTTCACTTCTGGGCAAAAGCATTTAATTTTTCTCCCTGGGAGAAGGGAGGCGAGGCAGGAGAAGTCAGGGGAGAAAACACAGTGAGGGAAGTCTCTGAAGGGGTCTGGATATCACTCACCACACTTCTCAATAAATCTGTTCCTTTTGCAGATAGTCATATTTGTTTTAAACAGCTCTGCTGCCTTTTCTTTAAAAAAAATAATAAATACAACATTGACAAATCAAAAATACATATTCTGGTATATCCTGATTAAACAACAGACCTCCCTTTTTCTACTGGGTGTCCCCATGCCTTTCCTTTGTTGCATGAGTACAATCCCTTCTTCCATCAGTTCAGGCTCCGAAACCCTTCACTACACTTCTGAACAAGTTTTCAGCAGGGTCTGTTCACTTCTTTTCAAGTTGAAAGGAAAGGTTACAAGTTTTCCCCATAGTTTCAAAAATTCTGAGTACACTGCCCAGTAGATTCAGATACATCTCCCTCTAAAAGTTCACATACTATTGGAAAAATGTTATTAAAGCTGGCAACAAAGCCAGCTTTTGAAAGAAAGGAGCACTGTTCAGTTCCTCTTATATTGGGGAATATTGCAGACTCTTAAAATACAAACACTTTACACCATGACAAGGGGAAAAAGCTGGATTGTTTCTCCCATGTAATGCAGTAGTCAACCTACAATAATAACCCAGCCCCATCTTTTCCCAGTTATTCTTGTGTCCCCCTATTTACATCAGCATTATTGACTCCAGGAACGAGGAGCTGCTGTAGGGTTCAAATTGATATGGGGTGGGAGGGTAGTGTGTGTAAAAAAAAAAAATAGTCCAGTCTGCTTCACATATACCCAAACAGAAGACAGGGGAAGAAGTGCTCTTGTTTGGGCTATTTTAAACACAAGTGAAGCTGCAGCATCCTCCAGTTAGATTGCTTCCTGGCATCTGAGACAGCTATGCCACTAAAATTAACTACCTGATAATTAAGTAAAAGGTGATAATCAGGATATACACTTTCAGCAGTAGAAATATATATCATTGATGGCTTGCCTGGGAATTTAACTGGATGTCCTAGGTATTACCAAGTCCTAGAAAACCCTGTAAACTGCACAAATATGGAGGTTGTTCCTCTCATTCAACTCCTGTCTTCTCACTTGGCTTCTCTTTTCCTTTTTGCTGTGCATGTGCAGGAAAGATCTGGCAAGCTCAGGTCATCCTCATCTCCATCTGGGCAGTGTTCTTCACTGGCTCTTACCATCGCCTTTCTCCTCAAGTCACTAAACCTTACCTGGGGGTCCTACCTTCACTTCTGCACTACCACACCACATCTACGTTGTTCCTCATGCTATGAGCTTCCAACCATCTCTACAGGGAGCCCATACAGGTT
>VZTY01013235.1:501771-516370 GCA_013400935.1 Turnix velox
GCTGCTGCAGGGTTCAAATTGATATGTGGGGGGAGGGTAGTGTGTGTTAAAAAAAAAAAAATAGTTTAAACAGTCTAGTTATCCAGTCTGCTTCACATATACCCAAACAGAAGACAGGGGAAGAAGTGCTCTTGTTTGGGCTATTTTAAACACTAGTGAAGCTGCAGCATCCTCCAGTTAGATTGCTTCCTGGCATCTGAGACAGCTATGCCACTAAAATTAACTACCTGATAATTAAGTAAAAGGTGATAATCAGGATATACACTTTCAGCAGTAGAAATATATATCATTGATGGCTTGCCTGGGAATTTAACTGGATGTCCTAGGTATTACCAAGTCCTAGAAAACCCTGTAAACTGCACAAATATGGAGGTTGTTCCTCTCATTCAACTCCTGTCTTCTCACTTGGCTTCTCTTTTCTTTTTTGCTGTGCATGTGCAGGAAAGATCTGGCAAGCTCAGGTCATCCTCATCTCCATCTGGGCAGTGTTCTTCACTGGCTCTTACCATCGCCTTTCTCCTCAAGTCACTAAACCTTACCTGGGGGTCCTACCTTCACTTCTGCACTACCACACCACATCTACGTTGTTCCTCATGCTATGAGCTTCCAACCATCTCTACAGGGAGCCCATACAGGTTCAAAAGAAACCACTTTTAATACTGCCTGCTGTCTCTAGCAAACTCTCCAACCCAAAGGCACCGGTCTCTGCCAAAAGCAACAGATTAAAACCAATTTAAGAATTTAGGAAAATGTTTCTGAGCTTTGCAGAGCCAGCACATGCTAGGAAGGCAAGAGTGCCTCATTACATATTACCCTCTCACTGCCTTCCACATCTGGCCTCATTTGAAGGATCTCAGCCTCCAGAAGAAAACTGCATTTATCAAGTTTATGATTAGGTTTCTAAGGGTCAAATTTGGGCTAGAAAGAGAGAGGTGGCCTGTAGGGAGGACAAACACATGGCTCTCCCTCCTCTTACTGTAAATGGCAAGCAATCAACCTGTGGAGTTCACTGCAGCAGGGGTCAAAGACAAAAACCTGAGGGTGGATAATTTTACAACCATTGATGACACTTACAGTTACGCAGGATCCAGCAGTAAAAGGGTAACCCAAGGCCACAAGTTCAGGCTGTAATCTCTGTGCAAGGAAAAGACAGTTCCCATTGGTGGCACAGACACAACCAGGTTCTTATCTGCAAAACTTGCACTAAGATGATGTCCACATCCTTAAACACTCATGATATCTATTCCTTTGCTAGAAAAGAGAGACTATCTGTATACTTTTCTCTAGCACACTGTGTCAGGGTATCCCTTAGAAGAACAGTGGAGTGAATTATCAATTCAGTGCATATTTCCCTGCTACATCAATAAAAACAAGGTACAGCAGAGGTCAGGAAAAGGCATCCCAGGGCAGAGCAGCAGATCATGAGGGAAAGGTGCAAGCCAGTGATGCTGCTCCGGGATCAAAGTGCTATTCAGTGATCTCCATTATTGAGCCTCGTTGGTATTTTAAGCAAATCAATCTGATCTCATCGCTGTGCCTACTAATGTTTTAAAATGCAAATAGCAGTTTCTTATAATAGTACCTCCATTTCTCTCCTGGAAATGTCTTCATAATTCACATCTTATTAGCCACAAGAATTCCAATTACATATCTTCCCTTCTAATTCCTACCAGCCGATTATTAGCATTAGATGATAATAGAGTATTTTCTGCTAACATAGTTCTTAATATCATCAAACTGCAGAATGCCTCTGTGGTCTAATAATTTAATAACTGCACCGAAGAGAGTACTAAATTACTGGAAAACGTTTTACTCTTTAGTAATGTTCAAAAACATGGAATATTTAAAACACGACAGTTTAGCTGCATTCATCAGGCATGCTTTATTTGCAAGCAGAGAGAAACAAAACCAAACTGTTTAAAGACCAACACTTAATTCAAGTTTCTAGGGATTTAAAGGGGGAAGGAGGTAGCAGACAGCTCCATCCACAAGAACAAACAGATAATGCAAGGTTTAATACTGAGTACAGAAGAAAAAGCTGGATTCTGGGGTTTGCTGGCACATCTCTTAGCATAGGAAATTATACACTAATACACTCACAACACAAGCTGGTAGAATCTGCCACTTTACAGAACATTTCTTCATTTAACATTGAGGACCATTAACCAGAAACATTAAGGCAAGAAATCAGAAAAGGGTCAGAGAATGATGAACACTGGAGACCACTGCGATAGCAGAAAATATCCTTGTATGTTTATGTTGCAAAACTTAACCACTAAAAGAAATTATGAGTCACAATTCCTGCGGTGCTGGGGACTCTAAAAATTAGCCATTGACTCCTGCAGAAAGAGTAGAGCTCTAGGGCTGGGATAGGCACTGCAAGTCACAACTAAAGAATGATAATGGGAAGCTTGAGGTTCATCTTCCCTCATCCTTCCAGGCTCAGAGTGCCATCCCTGCCTCTCTTGCCCCCAGCTCTCCAAAACCTATGCAGGGGAACCCACTGATTGAGCCACAGTGCCTAGATAAATAGTATCTCGAGTGGGAAGAGTTCAAGGTAAACACTTCAACCAAAGAAGAAAACAAGCAAGGAATGGGGGGGAAGAGTTCACCTCTTTATGCAGTATCCTGTGTGGTGCAAATACACCCAATTAGATGTGTCCGTGTAATTTTCACATCAAACATCATGAACTCCATACTCAGCTCCCAAGGCAACTAATTGCATTGCTCACAGTGGATTTTCCCAAGTTTCTGAGAACACTGCTGGCACTCTTCAATAAAGCCATTTAACATAACAGAAGGTTAAAGTGAGACACAAACACTTGCTTTTTTTAATTTACACCTTTCATTTACTTCCACAGAAATGTCAGGAAAGGGCTGAGATATTGTGTGATGTACTGTCATGTACGCTTCCTTTTAAGAGCTGGGTTAAAAGAAAACACTTGAATTAAGAGAATGTAATCAAGATCTATACCTTTAACAAATTTTTAGACAGTCAGAAGAGGGTGCATGCTCAAGGGCATTGATCTTAACATGCCTTCAGAACAAAGAACGAGTGTCCTGGCTTACATATTTACAGACATGAAAACAGGTGGTGGGGGAAGATCTGCAAATGTAATGACTTTAAATGATCTTTTTCAAAAAATCATGCAGAACCAGCCTTTCACTGCAAGGATCCAGCTAGCAAAATACTGTTTGTGCATATTACACTGAGCAAGACAAACCTTCCCAGCATGACAAACTATTAGCTTTTATATCATTCTATTCATGCAGTTGTTTTTATTTGATTAATACTCTTCACGAACCACTAAACTACAGAAGATGCGTTTTTTATGTACTACACGGCACAGGAAGAGAAGGCAGTGTCAGAGGCACCAATCTGACAGTACTTCATAGGTTGTAATTTCAGCCTGCAGGGCTTCTCCAAGTGTGGTATTTACATCCAAATTCAGTGAGCTACTCAAGCACGTGAACAGGTATCTCACCTCTTGCATCAGAAATGTGGTTTCAGCACTTAGCTGAAATATGGCCCTAAGTGCTTGTTTGTTCTCCTTTTTGGTGGCACTCCATCCTCCCTCATTTTCCCATCAGACAGCTGTGATTCAACATGAAAACCACAGAGATATGTCTCCTTGAACGTTGACACCACCTTCTTCCTCCCATCCTTGTTTCCCAAAGACGCATAATGATAATCAAATACTACAGAATTATTACTGCTCTTCTTGTCCTCCTGTTCCAAGATCCCATTAAGAAAACTTCCCACATACACACAAACTACTAAAGGAGGGCAACTCCTTAAGAAGGGATCTCTAGCAGATATCCTGAAAACCCAGAAAAGAGCAGAGATGTTTTCACCATGCAAGGAAGATCCCTGTGGACTCCAGAGCTGCCAGCAGTGCTGCCAAGGCCCCATGTCACTGCAATTTATTTTCATGTGCTAGCACTCTAATTTATGGGTTAAATTAGTGGGGAGAACCCACGGCTATTATAAATATCATATAAATAAGGGTTTTTTTTTAATTAAAAACATTGTGCAGTACATCAAGTGATTACTTAAAGTAGTAGGGAGGAAAAGGTTGAGTTTTTCCTTTGTGTTTTTAGGAAGGAGTGAAGAAGAACAGTGGAAAGACCCATCACAAGACTTCTCTGAATTGAGTAATGCCAAAAATAACATGTGTGAGGAAAGTCCCTCAAAGGAAGGGAGATGGACACCAAAAGAAAACTAAGCTAAGGTACAACAAAAGGTACTGTATTTATCTCCTCCAGCTTGTGACTACCAAAGAGGCACTCCAGTTAAGTGTGACATCTCTTTAACCAAAAGCCTCCCAGATCTCCTACTTTACCACCCACAATTTTGACAAAAATGAGCCTGATGGGAAAAAGGAAGGGAAGCCAAAACAACACTGACACTGGTTATTAGAAAACAGAAGCATGCCTTTACAGCTGTTCACAATGTTTAATAAACAAGAGAGGAAATTCTAGTGTTTAAATTACAGAAGTTTATAGTGAATAATATAAACTCTTATTGGCAGCACACAGGAATAAAGTGACGGAAGGCAGTACTGTACCCCTGGTGGCCACTGCTCTGGAGGGTTTCCTCAGGGGAACTGAATTCATACATCCAGAGTGACATGGACAAAGCAGGGGCAGGAAAAAAGTAGAAAATGTACAGAAAACTTCATGCTGCAGTGAAAGTATCCAGCTTGCACTCATTGGCATGGCATCATGTCCGGGCAAGGAGGTTGGAGCTTCAACCGTGTCCCAGGAGAAAGGAGGGAAGACCCTACAGAGGTCAGCCAGTGGGGTTGGCCAATGTAAAAGCTGACATTTCCAACACAGCCTGGAGGTGCTGACCCACCGCAGATCTGCTGAGAAAAGTGTGTTCACCCTAGCCATGACAGAGTGGTAGAAACCCTGGCAGAAGGCCAAAGGGGGCTGCTGCAAGTCAGCCCAAGCTCTTTCGGAAGGGTGCGAGCAGGCTGCAGCCACTGTCTCGGCCTGTGGGTTGCAGTAGAGACAACGCATTCATTTTGCCGTGCCTTGCAAGGGCACTCCCTCTTCCCCCCTACCACTCCACACAAGACCACTAGCACTGCAAATTGAGTGCTATGTGTAAGTAGTTTCATTCACCCTACCAGAGATATGCGCCAAACCAAGGCGCACCGCTGTCAAGCATCCTGCTGCCTCGGCCAAACTCCAATCATTTCATTTCTGGTGTTGTTACCCAAAGAAATTGCCTATTTAACAGATGAAAACAGTGCAGTAACAGAGACCAGACACTTGGAAATTTAGTACAACACATGAACCAGTGTCTCACAGAATGGTAATTAAAAAGATGAAGAGAAAATTGAGTTGGCTAAGAACACTGTCATATGGCTAAAATGCACAGGCTAAGCATATGTTAGGCATTGTACAGCACACTCCACATGAGCTTCCCAAAGCTTGGTGCTGGGATAGCTTGCATTTAAGTGTCGTGGAAATACCACTATCTGAACGTGGTTTAGAGCCAAAATTAAGAAGGAAAACTCTCCTATTTAGTAGGAAAGTATAATAACACGGGAAGATCTCAAAAAATGTTAGGGACATCAGAGAGAATAAAACAGTATTTGTTGAAAGCTTATCAGTATTGGAATATTAGTTTGGAATAATCTAATCTACACATTTGAGCCAGGAAGGAATTTATTGTTTAATGGAGAGGGATTCTTTGGTGTTAGCAGACACCTAAGTAAAGACCAGCTAGAGGAAAATAAAACCACCCTCTCAATATAAGCAAAAGTGCCATGAAGTAGTAAGGTGACAAGATAGAGCACAACAACGTGAGACACCATCACAGTGCAGGACCCTGAGAGCATTACTGGCAGTGAAATTACATTGTATTGAAAATATCTAGAGACTTGACTCTCTACTACCTCCAGCCCATGCACTACCACTTGCATATGTGCAACATGAGGAATTGGCACCCATGGAAATAGCTGGTCTTGACAAAAAAAATGTAGTACCTATATATTTAATTAAGTACAGCATCACCAAATCATTTTCCCTATTATGGTTGGTAGCATTAACATGAAATTCCAAAAGCACACTTGTAAATCAGAAACACATCTCCAGCTACTATTCTTTCTGTAACAAGTTAAGCAAGCCTTAGAAGAACTCATAGGTTGTATTTCCATCCTGGACTCCTAGAAACTGCAAAGACTTCATTCAGTCTGAACAAGAAACTGAAGGCTTATAAATACTAAGCCATGATCCTCTACAGAGGGGGACAGTGCCTGACAACGACAGCTTCAGAACAGCACATAGCACTTGAGACTGATTTTTCCTGTCCCTCTCTGAACTAGGAAAGGTCACAGTGTCCAAAATACCATCACCTTCTCCAACAAGGCAAAGTTCTGGGCACCTGTGAACAGACTAGAAAACACATTGTGCATTTGCTTGAGAGAATACTGTCATTAATGTCACAGTAGAAACAATGAAAGGTACAATCCCTCTCCTCTCGTGATTATGTCATCACAGGAGTGATGTAAATCTGAGCTTTCACTGCTGCCTCCAGGACATAAACATGAAAATCTGCCAATGACTTTACATTCTGTGCAACTATGAAGGCTTGAACTGCAGGTCTGGTGCTCCAAATGCAGGGAAGGCTCAGGATGCAAAATAAGAGTTTGCGAACAAAGCTCATGCCATCTCCCCTTGACTGAAAGCACTTTGTAATTGAGAAAGAGCATCAGAAGGAGTCAGAAACACCCAGAAAAGGATGGACAGACAGGAGGAATTCGAGCAATACCTTAATGAGCTAATCCAAAAGACAGCAGCAACCAAAATGAAATGAGACCCGGTGTGTTGTAAGAGACAAGTCCATTCAAATTTCTTGCATTAGAAGTGTTTTAAATTATGCACTGGTGGGAAAGAAACCCCTAAATCTTTAAAGAATATGACACAGAGGAGATAGATTGAGAGAAAGAAGAGATGACAACTTGTTTGGGCCAGTCTAGACCAGTTCCCAGTGGCTGCAAGTAGGGACAGTACAGAAGGGACGGAAGCACTGGGACAAAGCTGGAAGGGGCTGCTGCAAGGGCAAAGGCAACAACAACCTTAAGAGCAGAAATTACTCTGTTAGAAAGGGAAGGAGGATTGCCAGCATGGGCTAAAGTGAATATCCCCTCAGGAGGCAAGAAGGGAGGATTTCATGCTTCTGGGAGCTTCTGTGTGATGACAGAAGACACAAAGTTTGAGACAGGACTGTAGGTGCACAGAAATCCATGAACAAAGCACAACTAGAAACCCTTTTATATTTGAATCACAACCAAAGGCAAAAGGCATGTTTTGCTCCAATACAATGGATTTTACTTCTTTACTTGTGCCCACTCAGCTTGCCAAGGAGGTACACACAGTGCTGCCCATCAGTCTTTTACATTTCTCTGTTTATATTTCTTTTATGTTTCTGGACAGGCTGTGCAGAAAAAGTGAAGGTTTTTTTGTCCCAGCCTAGACCCACAACCCACACAGACCAAGCTCTACTCAAAAATCTACTGAAACACCTAGTAAGAGCACAACACTGGCTAACAAAAGACAAGCTGAGGATTGATAAAATCAAGTCTAACATGAGCTTGTTTCAGGTGGCTGTGTGAGGAAACTCTCTAAACAATAGGTCACCTGCCACCTACAGAATCTGTATTAAACACATCCATGACTCAGGCACTGAAGTGGTGCAACATCACTGGTTCTGGACAAGCCCCAACCATATGACCAAGACTGAGCAGACTGGAATCAACAACTCTAATACCACCTGAAGGACTTCCCCAGCTGGTACCACACAGCACAGGACTGGGTAAAATGTAGCACAGGTCCTGCCACTAACATGAAACCTCTCAGTGACACTCCTCATTTTCTAGCAATTGTAAAAACATGCTTCCATGCTCACTCAGTATTTTCCATTTTTCAGCTCCCCCTGGTTTCCTTCAGTAACCTTGAAGTCATGAGCCATCAGTGGATGAAACAGCACACATTGTCACCATGCTGGGGTGAAGCATCATCTGCCTTGGCACTCTTCATGTGGGAGAGGCAAATGGGTACTGGGCCACCCAAAACATCTGCATGGCAACTGAATTTGAGTGAGGCACCATCCCAGCATTCAAACACTGCTCCCCAGAAAAGCACTATAGAACAGCCATTTTTAATCTGTTTCAGTTTTCCAGTGGAAGATGGGGATCCCATGGGTAGGCAGTCAGTCCACCAACAGCAGGCTGTCACTTAATTATATTTACTTCCCATATTACTACCTGCTTAGTTAGGAGCAGGCTGCTCATGACCACAACAGATGACAAGTTGGAGGCCCCTGACCTAGAGTTTGTTCCCTCCAACACTGATCAACAAGGAGATTAAACGTGACCCTAAACTAGAGCATGAGAAATGCTCCAGTACTGAGACACTCAGCTGAACACAAGGTGGTTTTACTGCAGGCTGCCTTTAGCAGCTCGCATTCATTGCTCTATGGGAGAGCAAGCCCCACTGTGAGCCCAAAGCTAATTTACTTGGTTGACTTTAAATTCCAGAGGCCAGATTTGGTTGTCAGTTGCATAAAACACAACTATTTCAACAGAATTACTCCACATACTTGGCCCTTCATCTCAACCAGTAACTGGGCAGATGCTGGCAAGATAAAGAGGCCATCTATGCTATCATTAATGAAGTTTCAGGTAAAACATGATGCAACCTTATTTCAAAATACTGACATATTGCTACAGGTATTTGGTGCTCTTCCCTTAATTACAATTGCTGGAGAGCACTTCTTTCTCTTCAACATTTGCTTGTCTGAAACCTGATGGCTGCATTAGAAAGCCTGGAGCTGGATGCTTTCCTTACAGAAAGGAGAATTCTTTTTTGGATAGAGTCAAGACAGGGTCATGATCCTTTCCGAATAACTACTGGAGAAATAAGTAAAGGGGAATCTCATCTGCTGAGTCATCCATTGCATATACTCAGCCCTTTATTAAACAAAAGTTGTAGTAAAGCAATTTACCCATGGCCCTCCTTGCCTTGATTTCTTTTCTTCTGTAAGATAAACTCCCTCATTACCAACAGAGCTATGGTTGTCAAAGAAGCCAGTTGTTACACAACACTTTGCAGTGATGTTATTAAAGCTTCTGGATAATAGCTGCAAACAAGTGCAAAACAACTGCCTGATATTTCCATTCCATGCTTTCCAAAGCTCAGTGGGCCATGCTTCAAGGAGATCTATTAGGGCACAGCAAATGATAACTAAAGATAATGTTGTCCATAATCCCTCAGCTAAGACAGATACTCTCCATCTTCCATGCTGTTAACTGGTTTGTTTTTAGGTGGTGAGCTGATAGGCCAGCCACAGATTCCAAAAGCCACAGTTATGAAGGATGTAAAAATATCAGATCCACCAGAATGTTAAGATCTCACCCAAGCTTACAATAGGAACAATAGTAAGAGAGTCATTATCATGGGCTGCAAAATGAGATTTTTACTCCTTGGTCATCTAACCATTATTCTAGAATTTCACAACCCATGATACAAAACCCCAAAAGTTAGTTTAAGAACTTTGTTAGAAGTTTAACAAGATTTACTGCCCATGCAAAAGCTTTAGTTCTGCTACAGTTGTGTCACATTGATTACAAGATACTCTAATTTTGGACAGTAAAATGTTTAATCCTGACCAATACTTTCACAAATCTTGGTACTTCCATATTAACAAAAGATATTTAAGGTGATTCTCAGATGCAGTATGAGTAACAGGCCCATGCCAGAAGGACTTTTCACTGACCCAGAATGGTGAGGTACCACACGAGTGCCATGATATGGGCCTGTTATTGCTACATTCTCATGATAACACTACACTGTAAATTCCATGAGGGACTATACCAGAGAAGGGGGGTGGAAGGGGAAAGGTTGAAATAAATATAAAGCTGCTTGGGTATGTGCAAACAAGAGTTAAATTCAGATTCAGTGAAGGAGCAGAAAAGTACCCGATAGAAAAGCAGCACCTACAGATACATCCCTACCCGTTCAAAGAGGAGTCACTCAATTATTTTTCTGAATACCATGAACAGACAAACTTCAAGAAAATAATTTGCTTACTTACTATTTTCCATTTTAATTCTAATTTGAAACACCAACTTAATTAACAAACAATCCTCCCAGAAGGAGAATAATGGTGGGAACTCTTGTACTATCTGATTTTAAACAGGCACACTCATCACTGTATCTTTCCAATTTCCTAATAAGGACTGTGCAACACCCAGAAATTCCAGTTCCTTCAGGGAATCCATCCTAGATTTTTATTCTGAAACTCACACATGCTGTGAAAAGACTTGGGGGTAAAGTAACTCCATGCAGGGTTCAGTACCGATGATGTCCTAGTGACAGTATCTTCTGCAGCTACAAACACCAGGGACACCAGCCACTGATAGAGGTTCACATCCTGCAAAACACTGGAACTGCATTTACTGGAACGGTTTTACCAGGGATGAGCTGTTCCATTTTAAACACTTCAAGGCAGCTTCCAAATCTCTAGGAGTCTGCACAGCAAATTAGAAGTGACCACAACTATGACATGTTGTAATGTGCCAGAGACCATGTCGTGTTGTGGGATCTATTGTCTACAGACCCTATCGGAAAACGGATGAGCTGGTTTTGTGGTGGAGACCTCCTCCCCTCCCAGAGTACCAGATTTTTCAAATCATGCACTGACATTTGCTTTCCCACCACCCCTGCCAACACACTCAAGTTGAAGATGACTGCTTCTTCACTGTACAGTCTCTGTTTCCACAGGAGCAATGCCACTGCTCCAAACAGTATTTGGGGCAGATGCGGAGGATAAAGAAAAGGATGTGGAAGCATGCAGTGAAGTCTAAATCCGTCCATTTCAACAGCTGACCAAACCAATTTCTTGGCTTCCTTAACTTGAAGAGTTGCCCAAGAACCCCCACGCTTCATCTCATCAAACATTCCTCGTACACACTAAAAGGATCAATCTTGCTTGAGGACAGCTTAGAATCATAGAATAGAATCTTAGAATAGTTAGGATTGGAAGGAACATTAAAGGTCATCAAGTTCCAAACCCCCTGCCATAGCCAGGGACACCTCCCACTAGATCAGGCTGCTCAGTACCTTGTCCAGTCTGGCCTTAAACACCTCTGGGGATTGAGCACTCACTTCAGTTCCCAGCATAAACTGGAAAATCCTTCATGATTCAGCCCCTCTGCAGGTATCAGTCAGTGGCCCAGCCCCTCAGTCCTGTACTTAAGAGTGCTAACTTAAATCATCACTTCTCATGCTAACTCTGTTAAACATTGATTCTTATGAAGACCTGCATGCTCGTTGCTGACCATAAGGAATCAGACAGTTAACAAGCATAGGGCTGGTATTAGCAGTCATTGACAAATAATTCACCTATCTTCTCTAACAATACTTGTATGAAGTGTGTACTACCCATGTAAGCACTATGACAGCAGTCTACACAGACCTTTACACCGTGCCGGGCACAATGAGTCACCAGCTCCGGGAAATCTCGGGTGCTGAAGAGGCACCATAAAGCTCAGGTAGGGATGGATACCAGCCTGGGTCACGGATGCTGCTAATAGCATCAGCATACTTCTACACCCAGTGTAATTAGCAAGACAAATTAGCCCAGATGCCACACCAGAGTGAGCAGCATAATTCTGCATTGGCTTGCACTGAACTGTGACGCTCGGTGTACGGGAGGCTAAACTCTGCTGGTCCCTTTGTATTCCTTCTCATCCTCTCTCTCTTGTGCTCTCCCTCCCACCAGACCCACGGGATTCATAATAAAAGGAGGAAAAGCCATCACCAATATTCAGTTTGACATTCTGCATAATACAGGCGCTGGTTATTTTTGTACAAGCCCAAATTAAGTCCCATCTAATGCGGCGTTACTAATGTTTTGGAGCAGGAAACAAACTCGTGCAGGGTGAGTGGGTGACCAGTGAGAGCACGGGTGCCTGTGACCTGCCCACACCAGGCACAAGAGCTATGCTTATTATATGGCAATATTTACATCTAGACACAGACCTCTTTGCACACAAGTATGGGGGGCACATCCGCATGTGCATGCACAGAAGCCAAGTTATCTGACCTCAGTCAGATACTATCTGCAATTCAGGACAGAAGAACAGAAAGAATTTACTTTGCCTCAAAGCTGGCAGAGAATGCTTTTTGCCATAACCGCTCACTATATTGTGTGATACCTGAATGAAGCTAATTTTCAGCAGATTCTATCTAACAGCTCTTAACTGGTAGAAATAGTTCAAGGTCTAATTTAAAGTATACAGTGTTGCATAGCCCCCAATTCACACATTCTGCTAATAACTGCCAGACAATTGTATTGAATTTATTCAAAAGCCATTAGCTGCAGAAATTCATATTCTTCATTTCTGCCTTCAGATACATGCCATATTACACTTATATTAAGGTTAATGTGCAATGCCAATTCTTTCACAAAGGAGCCGTGAGCATATTTGAAGCTACAGTGTCTCTTACTGAGGTGTCTGTTTTACAAGTTTATTGTTTCTCTCTCACAATTCCCCTTTCATCGCTGCCCCTGCCAGGAGAGCAGGGCTGAAAAAAACGGTGAGAACATTAGAGCAAATACAGGCACATATTAAGGGAAAGTATTTGAGGCATTCTTTGTATAGTGTGCATATGCTACCAGCATTACAAGGCTTTTCTCTTTCATCTGCTCCTTCAGAGATGAGCCTCCAAAATACTTTTTAAAAAGCCTTTATAAATGCCCTTCGAAAAACCATCATCACATCTTCAGAGTACTGGTGTGTTAAAATTTGATAATGATGTTAAAATTTGGGAGGAGTCGGACGTGGAAGTTGAGGAGAAAGACCAAGAATGCAGGAATGTTTTAACAAGAGAAGCTCAGCAAGAAGCTGGGGCATGTGGGTACTTTATAGAGAAATAATACACACATACCCTTTCTGTTATAAAAAATGTTACAGGTAGGCAGGCTTCTGTAATTTATCTAATACTCTTTTATATTCATGCTTCCTTAGGTTTCATGCAATTTATTAAGTTTTCAGCCTTGCCTGCAGCAAAAGGGATAAACAAAAGCAGATGTTAAACTTTTTTTTTTTAGGGCCAGCCAACCTCCTGCAAAGCCTGTAACCAGCTGGGGTAATCTTGATTTCCATCAGCTCTGCACTCCCCAGCCCAACTGCCCTCTCCTCCTGCAGCCAGCCCAGGACTGAGCCATAAGGTGGCTCTCCACGACCCATAACAGGCAGGTCTGGCCTCTTCAGGAAGAATTTGTTCCTCTAAGTTCTGTAGGATATCGGTGGGAAACGTGTTTTGTTAGCCAAGGGTTAAGTAAATCTCTAAGAACAAAGGAGCAGGGAGACTGGGACAACAAAGGTGACAAGTGTCCCTAAGCTGGTCAGAGATGACAGAAGGATGGACTTTATAAGCATTTACGAAAACAAAAGGAAGAGGTATGGGGTTAGGTACTACTCAGCAGGGGACAACCAAGAGATTATATCTTCCCAGCACCTTCACTAAATGGCCCTCATTAGCATCAAACAAGCAAAAGCTTTACAAGAATTTGCATGTAAAACTTCACTCGCAAAAAAGGAGGTACTGTCTTGAGGCACAGGAGTCTTAGGAAGAGTGCTGAGTGCTACTAATCTGTTTCTAGATCAGCTGTGCTTCCGTACAGGCTGATCTGCCGGCAGACGAAGACACACCACACAGCAGAGCATGGCTCAGAACACTTACTGAGACCAATGCACGGTGCCAGCCAGATTAAAGTCAGCTCCAGTGTGCAACATTATGTGTAGGGCTTGTGTTTGGCCACTTCAGGGAGTAGTGAAGGAAACCCATCAATGGATATAGAGAAACCCATCAATGGGTATCAAAAAACCCACCTGGAAGTGTTCCTGTCCAGCCTACTCTAAGACACCTTGCTTTGGCAGGGGGGTTAAACTAGATGATCTCCAAAGGTCTCTTCCAGCCTCCACCGTTCTTTGATTCTATTGCCACTCCCATCTACCCAGACATATCTTCAATTAAAGGCCATGGAGAGAACAAACTTGATCATGATCAGAAATATGAGGCCACCCAGACAAAAAGAAAGACTCCAGCAGTCTCCAGCTTGCTGTAAACCCTGCAGTCTGCTCACTCTGCTTTGCTGTGGCATTTTATAAAAGCGTGATGAAACAGGGATTTTGAAGAACCTTGACCTGTGGAGAACTGGGCTCTTCCTGGTGCTTCATTTGGCAAACACATAGACGAGCACAACCAGGGCCAGAGGATGGAGCTGCTGCTGTCCCATCCTCGGGTTAAACCACATCCTTTGGGCTCAACTCACACAAACTGCACCAACAGCACCTTGATCTGAAACACAAAGCTAAAATACAAAGCTCCTGCCTTCCTGCTAAACCTTCATCTGACCTCAGGCAAACCCCAGAGAGCATTAAGGCAAGAAACTGAAATGCAAGTCCACCACCCTCCCTCCCACCCACCCACCGGCCTTTCTCCTCCCACCGTGTCCCTTTGGAAAACATAACTCACCAGTGATGTCCTATAGCAGAGACACCAGGAGAAGCATCCC
>VZTY01013235.1:516639-534271 GCA_013400935.1 Turnix velox
CAGTGGAACAGGTTGCCCAGAGAGGTGCTGGAGGTCCCATCCCTGGAGACATCCAAAGCCAGGCTGGATGAGATATCAAGCAACCCAATCTAGTGCAGGAGTTGGAACTAGATGATCTTCAAGGTCCCTTCCAACCCAAACCATTCTATGATACTTCCTATTCTTACACCATTCTTTCTTTAGTATTGGGGCTGTATTTCTGGAGGTGGAAGCCATCAAAGAACTCCACAATTTTGATTTTAATAGAGGTGTGGTCTCTAATCTGACAAGCTTGCTTGCTTGAGGGCCATAAAAGTTCATCTAAAACCCAACAGGTTTTCTCTATAGTCACAAAGGAGAAAAAAAAAAAAGAGATTCAGCCATTTCCAATTTTGTACAAATTAAGAAAGCTTCAGAAACCATTTAAACCTCCCCCCCTTGCTATAACAGCTGTTTCTCAGACATTAACAGCTTCCAGATTAAAAGTCGCATAAGGCAAAAGGGGTGAGACGGGCAGGGGGGGGGAAATCCCAGTTCACAAGGTGCAGCTGAAAAATAACAAATGGCTTTGAAATCGGAAGGGCACCGCGGCGCTAGTGAGCACACACATAATGAATTGGGGATTCCCTGTGTCAGGGCCGGCTCCGAGCGCGAATCGCAGAGTTCCAGGGAGGATCAATAACTGTCAGAAGGAGAAGAAAGTGAACACTAAATTCGCTTGCCTTTCATCTTCAACAAATGGAACAGAAAATCTGATGGATGACAGAACCTTTCGTTTCTATAGCGTTCTTGTTGAACTAAAGACTAGTGACATTGAGATGATTTTCGACATGCGCTTCTGTAGATCCAGAAGCAATTATAAAAATAAAAAGGATTCCGTTACAAAGAAGCCCCCCCCACAAATCAAAAATAGTAATTTGGAAGGGAAAGATAAATACAAAATACTAATGAAAGCCCATGGCAGTGGCCAGCCCCCTGCATGTGAGAGGACTGAGTTTTGGAAGCATGGAGTACATTAAACACAACACACCCCTTGCCTCCCCTATAATTAAGTTAGAGATGTGAGAGCAAAAGCAATAGAGGCTGTCTGCTTAGTTTCTCTGCTTGGCAGGGCACCACACACACATGCACACAATCTCTCCTCTCCTCCATTTGTGAAAGCAGGAGGGGGAAAAAAGCAGCTCAAATGAGCAGATAAATAAAAAACCTACAGCAAACAAAAAAATCCCAGATTTCAAAGAAGGAATATGCTACCGCTCAAAGAAATATCAAAATCTCTTCACCATTCTTTTATTCTACTGTAGACAGTCCTTCAAACCCATCAGGAAAATTATATTAAAAAATAACAACAACAGAAGGGAGGCAGGACCTTTTGTACAATCCAGCTGGTTTCTGTACCTTGACTTTTATATCAGATATTTATTTTGGCACATTGGTGGTGGGATAAGGGAAAACATCTCTGGACACCTTATGACATACTTCACAGTGATGTAACAGTTCAGAGCACAGGGTCCATCTCTGATTGCTGCCTGAGAAAGCCAAATGGGCAATATGATAACCTGCAGTGCCTTTGTCCTGTACAGTATCACACAAACAAGCCGTGGGGCAAGGGGGAAGAGAAAAAGTGCCAGCAAAGAATGTGTGATTGGTCTCCAACCGTATAAACTGGACTCAGCCACAGAGGTGGTGTCATCACCAGCCACCACTCACATGGGCTCAGGAACAAAACTCTCTTGGAGTTTGCCCTCTAGCCCAGCTGGGCTGACAGGGTCTCCCACCACTGCAACACAGTATTTGCAAGGGATGTGCCAACAAACACAGCACCCGCGTTTCTATTTTCTAAAATAGAAACTTAAAAGCCAGTAAAATAAATGCAGTGACTCAACTAGGTATAAGGGCTTGGTTTAAAGTTCAGAAATTAGCCTACGTGTGCTAACTCAGCCTTAGAGCTTATGTGAAGGAAGGTTATTCCTGCTTTCTCAGTGGAACAGAGAGATTAAATGACTGGCTCTGAGACATTAGACTAGCTGATGGCAGGGCTGGCAATAAAAATTAAAATAAAAACCAAGCCTTTGTCCTTGTATTTTAATCCAAACAGACCACGCCACATGAAACCCAGATCAGCATGGTCTCTGTAGTATCACATAATGCCTACCACAGGCTCATTGTCTTTACAGCTCCCTGGCCAGCTCCAGCTCTGCTCCACACCCTGTGGTTTCCCACTGACGCACGGACATTCCTGATGGACTGAGATCCTGCAGCCTCATCCCACCCTGCAGCCAGGCACCCGTGCCCAGCTAGCCCTCTGGCTTTGCTTTTTGGGAGACCAAGACTTAGGAATCCAAGGACATCACTTCAACAGCCACCTCTGCAACCGTGACAGCTTCCCCCCTTCCATTCCTCCAGATGAATCTCATTCATTTATTTCAGAAGAGCAAGGCTGTAAACAGTCAGAGCCAGTTTGACTGCCAGGCCTCTTGGAAAATAAGCTCCTTTGACTACTGCCTCCTCACCTTCATCCTAAGAGAGTATCAGTACTGATCCATCTGAAAACCTGCATCACCTAACAGAAGGAAAGAGCTGCCTGCCATCCCAACCTCAATCAAATTTTGATTTGAGAAACAAGGCCTCGTCTCCATATGAAAAACCAGTGTCAATCCAGAATTCACAACTGTCATTTTAAAGGAGAATATCTCGTCTAGATCAAAAACAGATGCAGAACCTACCAACTTCAGTTTAACGGTGTCTTCCCAGTTCAGCTTACTCTACTTTGCAAGTGAATTACTCTGCACTCAGCAAAGGCACTCCTACTCTCCAACAAAAGCATCCTCATGCAGGAGCTACCATGAAGTAGCTCCTGGAGAGCAATCCTGCATGTAGACAAGGATTTGTTTCCCAGAGACCAGAGCTCTTCTCTGTGCCCTCGCTCCCTGAAAGTCATAAAAAGCTGCTTGTAAAGAAGTGCTGTTTTGCTTCACTCTAAGGTTAGTGCTTCTGCATGCTGGGCTACAGGGCTAACTATCTACAGCCTCCTCAGCACATTGAGATGCCACCATCAGCTGACTGGCATTTTACAGTCTAGAATTTTCTCCACTGGAGACAACTTTTTTGCCTCTTGAAAGGGTTTGTAAAATATCATCTAAATCTATGTCAAAATAAACAGAAGCAATCAGCCTTGCCTCTGGGCAGGAACTCCTCAACACATCTCAAAAGGCTTTGCACAAAGTTTCCAGTGCTTGACAAGGAGCATCTCACAGGGGCAATGCACTCCATCTGATTGCACAATGACAGCAAGTGCCAGGAAAACTCCAAGTCTAATCTGAGAGCTGACAGTGACTCATGGTGTGGGCTTGGGCAAACCACTTAACCTCTCCACATTTCAGCGTTTCTACCCATAAATGAGGGTAATAATACCAAGCTACATCTTCCCCCTGATAGGGACTGATAGGGGGCCTTGGGTTTGTATGGCACTCTGAAGACATTAAGTGCTACATAAGTTCTAAGTACCGTTATCTAGAACTTCCACCATCTCCTCCACATGCGGGTGCAGGAGATGTTGGTGAGAAGTGGCCCACAGGGGAGATTCCAGACAAACTGAGTGGATGCCCCAAGGTTATGCCAGCAAAACATCTGAGCAGCATGAAGTCCTCTTGTCCCTCTTCACAGAAACAGAAGTGGTCTCTAGCAGAGCATTTACATAGAGCTGGACAGAGCCCATTTATCTCTTCAGACAGATACAGAGTGCCTCACTTCAGTGACCATATATCCCAAATCTGTGGCATCAAGCCTCCAAACACCCAACCAGAAAAACAGGCACATTTCTCCAAGCTCTCCTCTGAAACACCAGTGCACATATGTATCTCCCCCCCCTCAGGTCAATATTCACAGGAGAAGGATGGCACAAAGAAACATCCAAAACCTTACACCACCCAGCACGTGCTCACTTCAGAAATTGGGCAAGCAACATCTAATGCTTATGAAGCACTGACAGACATGACTTAGCCTGGTTCTTGCTTTGCTTGTTTCTTGACCTCCACAAGTTGGATTCAGGTCCTGCAAGGTGAAGGGAAAGGAGAGCACAGAATGCTCTAGCTCCACAGGCTCCTCCAGGCATGTCCCAGGGCAAGGGTGGGAGATAAAGCAGAGCAGGTGCCCTACTGTTTATGCTTCACCAAAACCCTTGTGGCACCTAACAACATGAGCTGATGTTAAAGATGCTGTTCATCTTTGACAACTCTGCAGAAAGGTTATAGACAACACAAGTACTTACAAGGAGCACTTTCTTACAGGATCACAGAATGGTAGGGGATTGGAAGTGACCTCCAGAACACTATCTAGTCCACCCCCCTGCTGGAGTAGGTTCACCAACAGCAAGTTGCACAGGAACAAGTCTAGGTCTAGTCTCCAGAGACGGAGGCTCCACCATCTTTCTGTGGTCTGCCACCCACAAAGTAAAGAGGTTCCTCCTTATGTTAGATCTTCTCAATGTCCTCATTTCTCTCCTCACCGACAACTTCATCTAAATGAGAAAGTAATTGCTAATTCAGATGTTGAGGAAAAGATGGCTCTGAAAAAGTACCAACAGCAACTAAATAGATACACAGCTGGGCTGTAGAGCAGGTATCTCATGAACTTGCTTCTGCAATAGCACTAAAATTAGCATTGTTTCGCCTGGAACAGCAGTTAAGTCTCTCTAGGAGATGAGGGAAGCAAAGATCTCCTGTAGGCTGTTATTAAAGTAATGAGTTTATTTTCAAATCAAAGCTGACTATCATTCATGACTAAATAAGGGTGGAAATTTCAGAATAGTCTTAAGAAAATACTTCAAAATACTAACACTGATTTCTTTCCTTCTGTGTTTATATAAATCACAAAATCAAGCTGGATTAGTTTTACACTGTGCTCTAAGAAATAAGAAAAATTCATTAATTGACAAATCTAACCACTTTCTGTGACTACACCAGCAAATTAATTCAGTGGTAAGGACGCTTGCCAAGACAGTGAATTTTATGCAAGTACTGGAGAATCTTCATGGAAAATAAAACTTTTATTAATTAAAAGAGTATCATTTTCTGCTCAACACAGGGAACGGAAACACTTCACATGTTCCCCATCTCTGCTCCAAGGAGCTCAAACACCAACCAGCTCTGAAGAATGGCTTGTGGATGATCTCCAAGGCAAAATGCTGAGACTAGTGCATGAGTAACAAATGGAGTTTCAAGAAAAATCACGATCTCCTCAGTGATCCTTAACTAACAGGAACAGCAATTCATTTCACTGCACGAATGATTAATTATAAATTATTCAATCCAGCTCTACTCAGGATACTTACCAGGCAACCAACTGCTTTGACATGTCAACAACTTTTGTTTTCTAAATCTCTGGAATCAGCATCAACTGAAAACACATATGGAGCCATATTTTCCATGGAGGATATGGCATGCACTTTCAGTGTCCAGTATCTCCAGTCCTGGACAGACTTTGAGAGGAGCTGTGATACCACAGTTATTTTCTCCTTCCTTCTCTCTTGTCAGTGTGAACCACTCAGGGAAGCATCTGGAGAGCAATAGCTCATGCTCTCCTGTGTAACATGAATGAGAAGAGTATCTCCTGATCAGGAATTTTGGGAGAAGCCTGCCATGGGCACAAGTTTTGCTGCATTATGGTGTGAAACACTGATGGCAGAGACGTCCGGAAGGTGTTGGAGAGACCTCATATGCTCCCAGTCTCCTTCTGCCTGCCAGTAGCAGGCAGGGGATGGGGAGAGAAATTTAGAAAGCAGGAGAAAGTGCAGGGCTATGAACATGCATCCCAACACAAAGCAGCCAAAGGACACAGTGACAGAAAAAAACTGAGATACATTATTCTTCTATAAATTAAGTTAAAGCAACCTCAGCACATCCCAGACCTTTAATACCAGGCTGCCACACACCAAGTCAGTTGGCTTCCAGCCTGCAAAATGTTTCAACTTCACTCAACTGAGGCTAGACCCAGGTTTTATTAAAACAGGTTTGTCTTCCTGCAAATAAACCTCAACAGCTTTTGCGCCCTGAAGAAGCAACTTTGGTTTGCCGCCTCACCCTCCTCCCCTCTGCCCACAACAAAACACACATTCAAAATCTGATGAGTAAAGAATTACCAGTTACTGCTTTCTGAACCCTGCCCAGGTTGGGCTGGAATGCAACAGGTTTCAATGTTTGTTTTTATAATAAATAAAGCAAAAGCATGATGAGACAGCTAAACCCCCCATATCTCCTCTTGCTTTCCTTCTTTGAAGATGGCTTTTTATTTTGAGACTCCAGCAGAATTGTAAAGCAGTTAATAAAATAAAGGGCAATCCCAAGCTCACATTTCAGCCTGTTGCAAATAATTTAGACAGTGTTAAAATAACCAAGCATGCCTGTCAGCTATTTAATGAAAAAACAGTAATTAAAATGTAACAAACAACACCACTCCACATACACACATACATATATTTCCTATTTCTTACATCTACTGGTCATCCCCATAGTCTTATTTTTCCTGATAAATGGCAAAAAAATGGGAAAAAGAAAGTTTTCCAGGCAAGCAGCAAAACCTAGACAAAACTAAAGAAGCCTGACTTGCCCAGCAGACAAGTAAGTGGAGAACAGAGTGACCTTTCTTTATCACCTTATCACTTTATCTTTTCTGACATGCTCGTTCATTTTCAAACAAAAAAAATGCTCTTTTCCACCACATTTTTGGACTGGGAGCACCTCCAGTGCCTGCATGGCTGGCAAAGAGTTAAATCTCCCACTATCCCCTGCTGCCTGCGAAAAATCACGGAAACAATTGAGACATTGTCCAGTGAACAAGACTCCCAGGGACTGACATTTTTGTTTATGTCCCAGTTCTCAGCCTGTCAATTTTCACTCCCAATGTTAAAAGCCCGGCCTGCCCCAATACAGCCGGCCCTTGGCTCAAAAGGCTCCACTTCATTTATTTTATTAAAGCTACGGTGTGTTTATGGTTCAGACTCCCCATCTCAGGACCTGTTGGTCCCATCCCCCTGCTTCCCTCCCTGCCATGCAACACCGACTTCCTAACTCCAAGGAGGTTCTGCAATGCCTTTGTGAGCAAAAAATAACTCAACTTAGGTTAAATACTGACATTTGTGTTTTGCTAGCATATGAAATAAATATTACTGTACTCCAGTCCTTAAAATAGCCTTTGATTATTAAGTAGGGTAGAGCAGGAGGGAAGCTGGATACTAAGACAGTGTGACAGGAACTTCAAAAAGAAATTTTTTTTCGTAAAGGGAGAAAAAAAAAAACAAACCCTCACCCCCACTCCCGATACACAGCGGCGAAACAGAAAATAACATGTAATGGAGTAAAACAAACATTTCAGAGCGGAGCTGCGTTTCCGCGGCTGCATTTCCTGCCTGCGCTTTCATAATGACCGGAGCTCCAGGCCCAAAATACATCTCTCTCCTTCACCCCCGCTGGCCTCTCCTCCCCATTCCCAGCACTTTTTTTTTTCTCTCCCCTCTCGTTACGCTCTCCATACTTTATCTCCCCGAAAAGCACACACAGCGGTCACCAGCGTTTCCTGTTTGCCGAGTGTGCTTTAACTATATCACACCCTCCGCCGCTGCGCTGGAATGCACAGCATATGGCATTGTGAAAGGGTTTACTGTCAAATAATGGCAGCAATGCAGTCCTGCTGGTTTATATCAAACCCTGTCACTCTCTTCATGGAGGTCTCTCGGGCTCTCTGAGAGGCGAGGTAAAACACACACATACACACACACCCGCTATTTGGAGTCGGTCTCGACAAAGGAGCTCAGCAGAAGGTCTGGATCAAGACCTGCAAACTCAAGGCAAGGAGGACTATGAGTTGCAAAGCTGTGACTTTGCAGTCACTCCTGACCTGGTTTGAATCATAGTCCCCATAACGTCTGCAGGATCCTTTCATAAGTAAACAAAAGGGCTGTTATAAAGCGTTTAGTTCCTCACTGAGATTCCTACAGGCACAGCCAGCATGTGATGGAGGACAGATAGGTGCTCAAGTCCTTCTCTTAGCTTATCAATACCTGAAGGGGGCCTACAGAAAGGCAGGGGTAGGACATTTTAATAGGATATGTGATGGAAGGACTATAAATATGTAAACTGGAACAGGGTAGATTCACACTAGATATAAGAAAGAAGTTCTTTACAGTGAGGGTAGTGAAACACTGGAACAGGTTGCCCAGGGAGGGTGTGGATGCCCTCCTCCTCACCCCCCGGAGGTGTTTAAGGCCAGGCTGGACAAGGCACTGAGCAGCCTGATCTAGTGGGAGGTGTCCCTGCCTATGGTAGGGTGGTTGGAAGTAGGTGATCTTTAAGGTCCCTTCCAACCCAAACTATTCTATGATTCTCCAGGATGGGAGGACTATCAACCTGAGCAACTGCCCAAGCTCCATCCCAGAGAGTATCTCCATGCTTCCCCTGCTTTAAGAAAATCAGCACCAATATACTTGGTTATGAAAACATCCACTCAAAAGCCAAACATACACCATAACCTTTCACTTCAGGTCAAAGTTTCAGAACTGCATTTTCATTTAATTGCTCACAGGTTTATTTTTGTGGGTGTTTGTTGTGGGTTTTTTTAGAGCAACTGTAAAAGGACTTACAAATAAATAAATAAAGTGCTGCTTCCAACTGCAGTCAGCTTTAGCCAAGACACTCACAAAGGTTATACTTCAAAGTGCTTTTTGTGCAGATCTTGAAATGCCTTCCCATGCCCAGATGTATTTGGCCAGTGGATAGTAGCAATACTTTCAGAGCCCACTGAAATTTGTCCATCCACCCTCCTGTCATAAAAGGATGCCTTACTTAACAGGCATTTATTATTGCTGCACTAGGGTTGAAAGTTCAGTGTCCTTATAGACCAAAATTATCAAGTTTTCAGCCCACGTTTAAGTCCTAATGAGCTATTGCAGCATACTCACTGCTATTAACTCCTTGATATTAGGAACCCACACTGCTCTTTTAAACAGCTCAGATGTCCAAGGGACGAGTGCAAAGCTTACCTGTGTTCAAGGACACGTGAGCACCTGGATTCTTTCTGCCTTTAGTCCTCTCCACCAAAACATGCAAAGCATGTGACTGAATGTGAACTCAGTCAGGGGAGCTGTACTTCACTCCTGGCTTTGCCATCATCTGATATGAAGGACACTGATATCAAGGATATGAAGGATATTGATACCAAGTTTCCAGGAGAGGGATATGATGAGTATACAGTGCCCACTGCACCACTGAACCATGTCTTGGGCTGCACAGACCTCATCTCTCCCAGAACCTAATGTCTTTGAGGCAAGGACAACAACCTGCTTTTTCTAAGAGTACCTTGCCTCTTAGATCCATGTGACAGTAAAGTAGTAACAAAATTATCTTTAACTGGCATGAAGGGCTTTTGCCTGCTTGCTGCACAATTACAGCAGTGAAACACAGTGTCTGGAGGGTGATAACATCATCAGACTTGGATGGCACTTGGGAAGAGAAGGTTTCCCAATTAACCAATATCAGACTAAGGTACCAAATCCCAGCAAAAAGAAGCAGAATGATGCTTAAATTTAAGAGCCATAAGCCCGAGCCCAGCTCAGTGCCCAGATGAGGAGCAGTTCCGCTGGCCAGAAAGCAAACAGTGCAACAGCTTTTTGGCTGTTCTCCATTGCCATCACCACTGAGGCTGCTCCCTCATGCTTTCTCACCATTTACTCATCCCACAGACTCCTCAGCACATCGATCTAAAATGGTCACACCATTGCTTACACAGGAATGAAGCTGTAAAGTCCACCTATGGTGGGAGTAGACGCTCCCTGGACTTGGTCCGGGCATGACAAGCAGAACAAGTTACTGCAGGGCCACCTTCACCAAAGCCTTGCACCACCTTCTAACTGCCCAGCCCATGCTCAACTCTAGAAACAGACGTGAGCAAGCTTCACCTTCAGTCCAAATGGCATCTGCTACATCACATTTATCCCTCAGGCAGCAATTGTGGAGCAACGAGCATGCCTCCCATTCACACCAGAGCTTATCCCAAGGTAACCTGTCCTGGCCTTTAATGAGGAGCAGGTTACTTCATGTCCAGCAAATGACTTCCCTCCCAAGAGCTCAGCATGCCTGAAAAGCGTTGAGATGGGGAATCAATGTGGAGCAGTTACAACTTTAGCAATTCAAACTCTTGCTTGCTTCATATTAATTAACCATATAGACATGTCCAACATGCAGCAACACAAGTTCTGCTGCCAGGGAAAACTCTATGCACTGCAACTATTTGAGGTTTTCTAATGATACTGCTTCCATGCAGCTGCTTGGCAGGAATAGAGCTTATGACTGTAGAGGCACACTACGAAAATCTTCAAGCTTTCAGGTCCCTTCACTCTGATTTCCTCCATAAAACACCATTTCCTTATTACAAGGCAGTCACATCCACATAACGTGCTCACAAATGACATCACGGAACTCTGTACAATAGGGTAAAATTCTGTTGTTCTGTCTTTCCTCTCTAGCACCATCCTTCCTGCCAAGTGAGGAGACCACAGAGATTTCATGCATTTCCCAGTGGGGTATATGAACAACCAGAGACAAAAAAACCCTCTTTCTTCTATAGCCTTAGGAAGAAGTAGGTCAACGCAAGGACAAGCTCCAGGGGAAGAGAGCTCAGGACATGTTATTCCTTTTCTCCCTCCCTTTCTCAGTACTTGCTATCTGGGGCACAGGCAGAAGTCATGACCAGCTCTCAGCAAGGGGTTTCATTTCATCTAAATTTTCAGTTCCAGTGTCCCAACTCAGAGAAGTGTCACCACACAAGATAATTCTTTGAGCACACTCTTAAGTGTTGTCCTGAACACAGATGGGTATCAGCTCACGTTTAATGATTTTTTTGAATCAAGGCCTAAAAAGTAAAAAGGAAGAGGAAGGGGAAGCTAGTTTCCACAGTAATAGTAGTCGAGAAGTCTTTGAGTCTTGCCAACAGCAAAAATGCATATTAGAGAACCACTTGCCTCTCCTAGGAAACTAAGCACAGACCCACCTCATTCTGCAGGCTAACACAGGGACACCAAAAGGACCTTCATTTGCACAAGAAGGTGGTAGAGGGGTTGGGTTGCAAGAAAATTTTAGAAGAATTTTTAAAACATAAATCAAACCCAGAGGTTTTGGTCCTTCTTAATTCCATCAGGGAGGCTAATCAGAAAGCACCCTTCCTCTTATGTAAACACACATGGGTCCAAATAATCCACACCTGCAACCCTTTTCCAACCTGTCCCTTATTACCTATATATATCAGGAGGGGTATATGTCAGGAAGGACTGGTTCAGCATCCCCCAAACTTCCTTATTCCAAGAGATGAGACTTAAGTTAGATCTGACATAAGTGCTTATTTATGGATACACAAGGTTCTAATAACATCAAAAGTAATTTTCTTCCATGTTCTGATACATGTTTGGGTTTTAGGTTCAGATTTCAAAAACAACATGAGTTTCTTTTTTTCGTTTGGTTTTTCCTGTGGGTCTACAGGGTTAGGTTTTTTGCTCTAAAATACAGATGTAGAAATCATCAGTTTCTTAAAACCACCTTGGGAAAATTAAACATCTTTCTGGCTGCACTGGTAAAACAGAGGAGCAAGTAATGTTTCTCCATCTCAGGAAAGTGCTGAATAATTTTGTTCCCCTGTATGTGTCAGATACCAGGCAAAACTTCAAGGCCAGGTCCCCAGGAACCAGCCCTCTGCAACCAGCCCACTGATTCAAAGCAATGTCTGACAAAAAATTCTAGATTAATTTTGTGAAATCGGGAAAATTTCAAGGGGAAAGATTAGAGGCAGAAAATTGTTTTATTATGTTATTTGTAACGTACTTATCCCTCCAAAGGTGTTCCAGAACAGATCTGCCTCTTGCCAAATGCGTCTGCATGGGACAGAGAAGAAAGCATCCTCCCTTCACTTTCTTAGGCAGCTCCAGGTTCTTCCATAGGAGAGAATACAGATGTGTAAATGTTCCAGAACATGAAGCATTCCATGGATTGTAGAATGGTTTGGGTAGGAAGGGACTTTAAAGATCATCTAGTTCCAACCCCCCTGCCATGGACAGGGACACCTCCCACTAGATCAGGTTGCTCAGTGCCTTAAACACCTCCAGAGAGGGGGCATCCACAACCTCTCTGGGCAACCTGTTCTAGTGTCTCACCACCCTCACAGTAAAGAGCTTCTTTCTTATATCCAGCCTAAATCTACCCTCTTTCAGTTTGCAGCCATTAATCCTAGTCCTGCACCATATTAAAATAATATATACAAACAGAATCCCAAACTGCATCAACTGGAGAGAAGAGCTTTAATTCTGAGCTAGAGTAACTTGGTAAACAAATGGTCCTGAGCCCAGCAATGCCAGCTTCCTTCCTTTCCTTCTAGTGATAAATATGTGCTGTTTTCTTTACTGCAGCACCTGGACACAGTACACAGACCTTGTTTAGACAGAAAATAGGAGGTTCCTATTTGAGTAGGCTCATCTGCATGAGGAAGGTTTTGTGCAAGGCCTCTAGTGTGAATTGAAAAAATGCAGAATAACTATTCCGAATTATCTCTCCGTGTGGACACTGTTATTCAGCACTAAGAGTTTCTTTGTGAGGTTTAGCTTAATCCGCTTTGGAAACGGATTAAGCTAAACCACACAAAGGACCTCTTACTGCTGAATAAGAGTGGCCGCATGGAGAGATAATGAGGAATGGTTATTCTGAGACAGCTACTTCGACGATGGCATATTTGGGCTTTTCCTCTTCATGTCAACAAGTCCAAAGTCATATTGGAAAGGGAAGGTTACAGTTCTAGAAATTTGGGCTAAACCAGTTCCGGGGACATATTGTATCCATTAAATCTTCAGCTCTGCACATGATGGCTGCTTCTGCTCTGGACAGCACGGGTTCCTGGCTCCAAAACCAGGCTGCATTATTCAGTACCTATTTCTCTGAGCTCCAGATTGAATCCAGCAGCAAACTTCAGCTGCAGACAGGGTGTGCGGGGAGAAGGACCTGCTGTGAGCGGCCCTGCCAAGGCTGCCACCCTGGGCACACGTTGTCTTTGATCTGACAGCCTCACCCATCTGGCTACCCAGCATCTACTCAGAGATGCTGTGGATCTTCACCCGCTGCCAAGACCAAGCTGCTGCTGCTGCTGCATCCTCACACACGCCCCAGGCTTCGGGGAGGGACCGTCTGCCCTCTCCGTTCCTCTCGGCACAACTGCTCTTCTGCAGGAGAACTGATGGCTTCCCTGTATTGAATTTTAGGCCCGTGCAAGTCCCTAGAAGTTAATTTAACATGCAGGCTCCAGCATTAACAAACCACCACGTGAATGAATCCAAAACACAGCTTGGTGCTAAAATACCACTGTATCATCTTCCCAGGGCAGGTTTCTACCTTGAAATGCCACTCTCTCCAGTTTTACAGTATCCCAAACTAGCTGCCAGAAGAGCCAAAACTTAAGGTACTCCTATTTGTGTCACATTTGGGATGTAATTGGTAGTTTGCAAACCAGGGGGAAGCCTGCAGAAGATGCAATTCCAACGATACTGAAGGCAGCATTGTTATGTATTTTTTAAGGATCTCTGATGAGAAAGCTTTTATCTTGCTTCCCTCTCACTCAGAGAATTTACTTCAATACATCAGAGATAAGGGATGTATTTTGCTGTGCTAGACAAACCAAAATGCCATATCTCTGGGCTTGAGCTCCAGAGCTGGAGCTGCAGCACAGCCACTCCAGGAAATCAAAACTGATGCTGGTTCACTGCAACATCCTGAGCTATAAATATGCTGCTTCAGGAGGACCTTCTGAGCTATCTCTGGTGATGTCAGAGAAGCCTATCCCTCCCTGAGAGCAGGGAGCACTGTGGCCATCTCAAGGCAAGGCACTCTGGTACTCATGAACTCATGGAACCACAGTCCTCCCAGTCACTGAGGACCAGGTTCTCCCGAAGTCCAGCCATTTAATTCATAGAATCATAGAGTTGAAAGGGACCTTTAAAGGTCATCTAGTTCAATCCCCTTGCAGTGAGCAGGGTCACCCTAAACTAGATCAGGTTGCTCAGAGCCTCATCAAACCTGGCCTTGAATGCCTATGGGGATGGGGCCACCACCACCTCTCTGGGCAGCCTGTTCCACTGTCTCACAACCCTTTCACAAGAAACAGATGCTCAACATATTGCTCAGGCCCTGCTCAGCTCCATTCTATCACAGTAGAGTTGCTACTTGTGATTTTATAGCCAGTCTAGGAAAATTTACTATTTTTCTTAAAGTGCAGTAGCCTTGAAGTCAAGTGTTCAGGGAAGAGTCTCAGCCTCCCCTTACAGCTCACAGCAAGCTCCTAAACTGCTGTAGAGAAGAGTTTGAGAACGGGGAGTGTATCCTGCAGCCTCAGGAACCAGAGAACAAATAAAGAGAATACAAAATGTATTATTTAAGAAATGGAAAACAAACAAAAACCCCACCAAAAAAAACAACACCAATCCTCATGATCTTCTGAGGCCTGACTCATGATCCTACAACAATTGAGGTTGGCAGCACTATACATTTTACAGCATTTATTCACAGCTGAAATAACCCAACATCCAAATACTTCAGAGTTCTTGGAGCTACTCACAGATCTCCTGACTACAACCAAGCGTGACAATCCATCCCAGCTGCCAGTCCAGCCCCAAGGTGTCTTCTGAAGGTGCTTTAGTGCTGACTTATGTTTGCAGAAGCATTATATTCGTGCTCATTTCACAGTAAGAGCTACAAGCCTGCACATCTCCCCAGTCTCCACAATAAAGCAGCGGGCTTACCTCCAGTATCTACACAAGGTCTGTAGATGACAGGCATTGTGCCACCAAATAAACACAATGGAAAGAAGCAGTCCCCTAAAGTCTGAATTATTTGGCAACTGTAACAAACCACCACGTGAAATACTTCTTAAGAGTCTACATTTCTGTGCTTTACACAAACAGACCACTAGGCTTCCCGTCCATACTTAGTGGGTCCTGACTATAATGTGGGTGTTTTACAGGAATCCATCCAAATCTGTTTTATTGGGCTGCTGGTAGCTGAATTCTATACTACAGCCTAAATATTCAGGTCTAAACATAATTTGTTTTTTCTTAAACTCAACCCTCCCCAAAGAAAAAAAAAATATCAAAAGGAATTAGCGGTGAAAGATTTACCCACAAATTTCTCAGCAAGTTAAATTTGTTCTGTAACTTAATTCCATGTAGCTCCAAAAATTTGGGACAAGATGTTTGCACACTTTTGGGCATGTATTAATGAAACATTCTGTTTACTTTGCAACTGGCAGAGCAATTAGCCAAATAAACTACTGAGCATTTAAAAAGGAGAGTCACTGAAGGAGCTTTCCAATTAAGTCTGTAGGGATGCTTCTGCAGTATGAACCTCGTGGATCTGTGCATTGAGTTCATGCACCGAAGCATGACTTGCCTGCCATGAGGAACTACAGGACACCAGCAGAGCCCTCTCCTCATGTATGTGCCTCCCTCAATACCAGGCACTGATGTGAATATGCCCAACTCCCTCCCCCACAAAATCACCACACCCCTGCAGCTCTCAAGGCATCTGCATGCTCAGCAGGTCATCCTGCAGACCTCCAGGGAAGAGGATGTCCCATCATGGGCACACAGGGCTGAAATCCAAGAACATCTCAAGAGGCTACTGCAGAGGAAGAACAGTCTTGCTACAATGAAATATTAAAGGCAAACAAAGCAAGAGGTTTAAAAGCCCTCTCGAGGCACTGCGAGTGGAAGTTGAAAGATTATGTTTCCAGATGGCTCCACACATACAGGACAACACACACAGTCTGGATGCACCCCCCTCTTCTGGTCTTACTGAAGGAACATTTTGGGTGAATTTAAAAATCTAGCTAAGATAAACCTCATGATTAATTGTAGATATTTGCCTTTTTTCTCAAATTGCTTAAGTGCAAATCATACAAGACCAAAAATAATTAGGAACCAGGCAAAAGAGGCTGTGTAGCTTCAACTCAAAACTAAAATCTCCAAGAAACAACTCCAAACTGCCCAGTGATCCCTGACACTGGCTGTCTAACACATGACGAAGAGGTTGAGAACATAGAGTAGGTTTCAGATGGTTTTGCTTTCAGTTTTGCTTGTCATATTATGTTTTGAAAACACATTTTTATCTCCTTGAGCAAAAAATAAAAATAAAAATTAGATACACTGCAGCACAGGGATTCTTTGTTCTTGGGGATCCAGACTACTTTATGGCTGTGTTCATTACATATTAGAAAACCCAGGCCAAACAGTACTAGGAGTCCTCCCCCAAGGTAATGTTTACATTTACTTCAAAAGGCCTCCCCTACAGAAGGAAATGTAGGAATTTTTAACTGTTTTGTAAGATATCTACTATACCAAATCACCACATTTTGGGTTCAGAATGTTTTTGCCCAGTACAAAGGAAGCTAAAAGCAAGTCTTTGTACAGCTGAGACAGCAGGAGGCAGGATACCAGGACTGGTCTTTCACTCATACTCCTGCCCAAAACAGGACATGCTGAGTCAGAGTCACTTACTTTGCAGAGAACAGGGGAGCACAGCACTGTTGTTCTCCTTAAGGTTGTAATAATGCATGCATAGATTAAAAAAAAAAAGAAAGAAACAAAGTTTTAAAAGGAGTGTGCTTTCTGTATTGATATCATTTTGGAGATCCTTGCTCATTTTCACTTGCTTGTCCACACCATATCAGAATAAATCCAGGTGAGAATCCAACTTCTCAGACAGCCAGGTCTTATCCTTAACTCTACACTGATAGCACACACATGAGATTGAACAAGGGCAAGCTGAACATGAGATTTCAGGACAATCCTATTCATTTGGAGAAGCATCCAAGGTACACAGATTTACACCCAAAAACCTCCTGCTAAAATTGCTTTCTAAAGACTTAATACATTAAATTAAATAAAAAGTCAGGAAAAAAAAATAGGAGAAGTAACCATGAAAACCCTTTTTTTAAAAAAAAGTCTCATAATAGTACTATTTGCAGGGTGAATTCAAAATTTTGACCTAGCCAGCTTAATAGCACACTATTAAAACAATTTTTACCCCAGTTTTCTTTCACCTTTGGACACAGATAAGCAGCATGACTGTGCCAGAGCAAGATACAAGAGTCTTACAAGACAACTGAAGCACCTAAATGCAAATAAATGCATTGGTCTTAAATGGAGCCTCATGCTGTACCTTCCTCAAGACATGCTGAACATAATTTCAGTTTAATATTCTGTTTCTCATTATGGGCCTTGGAGAGTCTCTCAAGCACCATGAAAAGAGGTATTAACCCAGCCCACAGCACTGGGGGCAATCCAGCCAAATTATTCATGCTGGTCTTTTGCTTCAATTTTTGTAGTCTTAACTTAATGTTCTTAAACAAATCTGAAAGGAGGATGGCTGACAAATAGTACAGGCTTTCCTTAAGATATTACAGACAGCCATGTTCTGCAGCCTTCAGTCATTAAGCTTAAAACCTGCACTGAAGCCAAAGAGTTTCACCAGAGCTGGACGTGAAGGTTGCAGTCCTGATATGGAGCTCATGGCAGTCACAGCCAAGCTTTGGGAAGCAAGGCTGTTAAAGCAGAAAAAAAAGAAAGGGAAAAGAA
>VZTY01013235.1:542025-563830 GCA_013400935.1 Turnix velox
AAAAAAAAAAAAAGGAATTTAAAAAAAACACCCAACACTAAAAGGGAGAGGAGGAGGGGGAAGAAAAAAATAAGGAGGAAAAAAAATAAAAAAACACCCCAGTTTTATGGCAAGTCTCAGAGAGCTTAAGCAAAATAATTGTTAAGCTCCAGGCCTCCGCACAAAAATTAAAACACGTATGGGGCGAGCGTACTTGAGAGAAACCAAAGCTTTTAAAAAGGCTGTTAAATTGTCAGCACAAGGGAAAAGGCAAATGATTTGAACAGCCCAGATTTTTTTCTGTGGAAGGGGAACAAAAAAAAACCCCAAAGCACTACCCTATCCTCCACTGCTACACAAGGATCACGTCCACACTTCCTTCCCATCTGCAACTAGAAGGTCCTGCAAAAGAGAGCAGTTCTGTACACCCACCCCCGAAAAAAACACCCCAAACAGCTGCTTTCCTGGGTACTAACAGGGCAAACAAACATCCTTGTCAAGATTTTCACAGCAGAGCTGGTGAAGAGCAGTTAAATTTCACATCCAAGACTAGTGGACCATGGTGGAAATTCCTACTCAAGGCCAGCAGCCACCCTTTGTGCCAAAGCTGGCCTCGCAGCAGCTCAGCCCTGATGGATGGGATGGCACAGACCTCACAGGTGTTTCCTGCACTGGTGTCCAGCCTGGATCTGCTCCCTTGTCACGCTATTGTTTTCACTGCTGGAATGCCCTACGAGTGATGTCCCACAGCATATAAATACATAAACGCCAACTTAAAAAAAACTTCATATTTTTTAATGGAGGGAAAACACTTTCCAGCTCAGGTTTCCTGCAGCTGGTGCTTATTAGCTCCCAGGAACTGAAACAAGCAGGAGCAGAGCTCCTGGAGTCAGCTTGATGCCACAGGCCCCCCATACCTCTCTTAACCATGGGAATGTACTTCCAACCTTCATACTTCCAGTCTGTTTTTTCTCCCTGGTTCTCAACATGCCATGCAAAAAGAAACATCCCTGATCCTAATTTTCCTGTTAATCTCTCCCTTGGCCAGGGCTGCAGAATCACATGGAAGAACACACATGGACATCAACTAGTAACATTGCTGAAGGGAGCAGCGTTGAGCTAGAAATTCCTCTCAGAGAAGACATCTAGACAAATTTTAACCAGAGATAGTAGTAACATTGCTGAAGGGAGGGTTGAGATTTAGGGGGAAGGTGGTGAGAATGGAGATGGAGCTTAACGAGACTATAATTACTCTCTCTCTGTGGACAAGTAAAAGAGTTGAAAGAGGATACTCATCTTGATACCCACAAAGTTAGTTCTGCAGCCTCCTTGTGTCCCCATTTATATCAGAAGGCAAAGCCTCTAAGGACTTCAAAGCAGATCCTTAGCTCCTGCTCCATTCATGAATATACCTCCATGCTTTCTTTCGGTCTTTAGTTGACACCTTGTATGTAGAGGTGTGCAGCGAGAGAGTAAAATCTGAAGGATTTATTTCAAATAACTGAAGGAGATTGCAGAAGGAACTTTAAAAGGGTCTACTATTTTTGCAGATCTGCAACGCCTGGAATTTTTTGTACAAGAAGTAATAGACACCACCCACAATGTTCAGCCCTTCTTCAGAGTATGTAATGGATGATGATGAGGCACAAGGGAGCTGCTCAAAATGAGAGCAACGAGGCTCATTTCAATGAGACCAATCCTTTCCACACAAAAGATTTCCCAATTGCATTCAAGAAATGAAAGCACAAAATTGTAAAACATGGAAGCATTTATCATATAGCTTCTCTTTTCTTAAAAAAATGAAAACCCCACCTTACTATCACCCTTTAAAATATTCTAATACTGCAAAACCAAATTAAGGAAGATGCACATATAGAGAAAAAGTAGCATCAAAAAAAAAGGAACTGTTAAGTGTTGTGTACCTGCAGACACATGCACATAGGGCATTAAATCCTCTTCCCCAATTTAAAGTACCACTTATTCACCAGCACTGGTATCTCCCAAACCATCTTGTGATATATTCTTGAAGATGTTTATTGTGCCTTGAATTTCCCTGTTACTGAGAACTTGAATGACCTTGTCTCCTTCCCTTCCAGTAACACGCAATGACTCCCTGCCACAGGAGCCTTGTTCATATTTTGCCTGTGCCTTTGTCACATTGGCTGAAGCACTGCCAGGGCAGGAAAAAGGAGAAGGTAGCATTCTCCACAGGATGAAAGTTATAGAAAGTATTAGTCATTAAATGCTTCAAGATCATCTCAAAGGGGGGATATCTGAAAGTAGATATCCTGTGAGCTAGAACTGCCTCCCCTGAAGCCCGAGAACTAACTAAAGTGACAAGCAAAGATGGTGTATGTTTTGGGGCAGAACAAGGCACAAAGAAATCATCAGATTTCAACCAAGAAGGAACAGAGATGGAAGAACATCCCAGAAGCACAAGATCATTTGCTGCCTTCTGAGCTAACTACCCAGCTCCATACCCTCATACCACACACCACTTGCCTCTTGCATTCCAGATGAGATGGAATACAACAGCCATAACCCATCACTACTACCACACCTTATCTCTACTTACACCAATTTTGTACCTGCAGTGATAAGGGCACAGCAAGGACTTCAATGGGAGATAGCTAATGAAGGCAATAACCACAAGCTTTCTTCAAAATTACTGCCTATGAAAGTTCAAGTAAATTCAGAAATTATTTGCTCATGGATGGAAGGTGTTTTTGCCATCAGTTCTGCTGAAATACTAAAGTAAACCAGGTTTTTTTGCTTGTAATGAATGCAAGGTTGATAGGCTACATAGAATTCTAGAATATTCGTCCTGAGCTGAGTAAATGCTGATCAGCTAATGCAGGAATTAAATTATTTTTTTAGCTTTACAAGAGGAAGAGCATTCATGTGACAGCATTACTTTCTGCAGCTCACATGGTATCTCAGCAAAACGACTGCCAGCAGTGTTTCTTGATCCCGAGTAGAGCTTGGGAAAGCACCATTCCTTTCTTAACATTTAATTTGAAAGCCTCCACAGCTCTCGCTGCACACATCAGCTGGCTGAGCACTGTTTAGTCTTAAACAAAGTAGTGTTCCAAAAGACAGGCATAAATAAAAGCATAATTTCAGTCAAGGAACATGATAAAACTTTTTATCTGCTTACTTTAAGCTAGAAAAAGAAAAAACTTTCATCTTTAAACTACTTTCCCAAGATTTTCTCTGCAACCTGTTCTGTTCCACTCAAGCATAGAGTTTTCATTAGAGAAAGAATGGGTCAGTCATGAAATCTCAACAAAGTCTTTCTGTAGATTCAGCTTGTTTAGACTTAGCAAAGCTAAACCAGCCCCCAGGACTCACCAAACAATTTGATGTACAGACCCACATTTCATTTCTCTTCCTGGCAACCTCCCAGAAAGTGAGAGAACAATTGGTAACCAGTGTTTGCATGAAGTCCAAGAATGCATTTTATGGTCTATAAAATATAATTCCTTTCCTCCCCATTAAATAAAGATAGTAAAAATATCTGACAGCACGTCAGAGACAAGAGATCCCAGCACTGAACTACCTCCATTGTAACAGAAGGGTTGCTCCAGGGGAACCTTGCCTCCCTTAAAACTTTCCAACTGTTAAGAGCAGAACTCTGTTTGTAAAGGAGGTACTAAAATTTGAAGTTTTGCAGCTATCTTTTAAAAAGAAATTTATTTTTCTTTCAAGGAAAGACAAAAAAACCCCAACCAGAGCTCAGTGGTCAACCAGCCTGGTTCTGCTTTAGTATTGCAAAACATGCCTGCTCTAACCCATTCCCTTTTCACACCCCCACTCAGCTCTGTGGCACAGGATGGCACAGGGCTAAGACAGACTTCTCCAGAACTTCTCTCATCTTCCTCTTGATTCCATTACTCAAGTCTGGACCCAGAGTTTTATATTTCCTAACTTCTTCAGAATCCTTGTGGCAATGCCCATCAGGAAAGTCCTCTCTACAAGACACAAAACCTCTACTGAACTGGCACTGCTTTTCACTGTGTCTATGTGTATGAAGGGATAAACCAGACAGAGACCCCCCTCTGTGCACCCTGTCCTGGGTGAGAACTACATGCCTTCCTATTTGTTGCTGAGATTGATAGCTGCTCAACCTGATCTCTTAAGAGTTTATTATCTGCAGGAGTGGGGAAGAAATGTCTGAATTAAGTTTCTTAATGATGTGAGGCATGCAGAAGGAGGGCTGAAGTCAGCTGTGGCAGCAGGCATTATGGAGGCCTTCAGGAAAGCAGCACCATAACTTTCTCACACACTTGCTATGGAGAGCCACAAGCATTCACAAGCCACAGTTTACAAAATCTGAGGCAAAAGAGAGCTTATAAAGTGCTCAGCACTTCTAGGTATCAGCCACCAGCAGACATGTGACAAGGGTGAGACAGGAGATGGATGCCCTTTGAAGAGCATCCACCTCAGATTCGATTTGAGTGGGGGTTTTTTCCACAATTTAATCAAAATTCTCATCTGGGGTCTCGTGAAGTATCTGTGAATGAGGCACAGATGGATGGGATACCTGAGTGAAGATGCAACCAGGGAACTGAACTGCTTGCCTCATATTCTACCATCACCTAACGGGGTTTTACTGAAAGAGTCACATTTTCTCCCACTGTTGGGTAAGTGAAACTCATGACTCGAATCACTACCACAAAAATTCCTGTCAATGTAGCAATTCTGGGTGAACTGCCGGGAGCCACTCTCTAGTAAACCCAGCAAATTTCATACCAAATTTCCTGTCGCCTCCCTTGTGGTTTCCATGAACGACTGGGTCTTCCATGCAACAAGGGGTTACTGCAGAATAGATGGCTCCGAGGGTTTCATGCCCTCATGAAAACCAAGAACTTGCAAAATTCTTTTTCCCCAGGGTTGGTAACTTTTGTCTATCTTTTTAAAAAAAAAAAAAAAGGGGGAAAAAACCCCAAACCACACATGCCCAGAAAGTTTAATCAAAAATGTAACCTAAAGGCAACCCCAGGAAAAAGTCCCAGAGATAACACTGAAACAAGCAATATTGTGACCTCCTAGGAGAAGCTGGGAAGGCTGCTTTTGAGGTTATTTTGTTTTTCAGAAAGCCTGCCTTGGAAAAAAAGCAACTTTCCACTGCATCACATCCTGGTCCGCATTCCTCGCCGTAATCTTTTAGTTCAGATGCGTGGAGATGTCTCTGAAAGATGTAAACGAGGTCGAGAGTCCCCTCAGTTAATTGCGCTGGCCGAGAAACAAAACTTGTGGGCTGGAGTAGGATTTGTGTCAGACTGACCTTCTGTGAGACCAGCTACTCCTCTGAATAAAAACCCTCTCACTGCCTCCGCCAGAATCCTCCTGCCACTCAAGTATCATCTTGCTGTAACAAATTACTCCTAACCCAGGATTACTGCTCTTTCCAAATCCCCCCTAGAGAGCCAGGGAAATAAACCTTCCCTCCCATGATTCGGCACCAGTTGTTTCCTCTATCAATAATCCTCCTATTTGCTCCCCTGATGGTCCATGATGCCAGTGAGACCCCTCGCACCCATTTTCCTTTCACATGCAAGTGGGATCTCTCAGTTGTCCATTAGAAAAGGGAAAGACCAAGGCTTGCCTTCAGTCACCCATGGAAAAGACACCCTGTCTGGCCAGAGGCAAAGCTGACTTCTGGTTAAGTAGGAAGAATTATATTTAGGTGGAGGACTAAGTGAATCATTTGGGATGAAAGCAAAACCAAACAAATGAAGTATTCACTAAATCTGTGCTGTCACCTCTTGTTCCTGGGCAGCCACCCCATGTGTTTATTTTTTGGCTTCCTCCAGTACCACCAAAACAATGCAATATGCATTTATGGTATTTAAATGAAGTATTTTTAAAATATTCTCAGTTGAATCATCAAGCCACACAAACTCTTCCTCAAAAACAAATAAACTTGTTCTTTTAAAGGAGGTGCAAACAGATGAGACGTGAAAGTATACATGGCCCAGAAGTGAGACCACTGTGAATTATTTTTTCCCCTCTGAATAAAAGAGCACTCAATTCATTAAGTCTCATTCTTGTAAAATTCAAATAATGCTGTGGCACACCTCCAAAATGGTATTTTGAATTTCAGAATAACTTTATGCATTACATTTAAGTGACTTTGGCTGTACTGGCATCTATTAGGGACAGAAATGTACAAAATACACTAATCTAAGCTTTAGATAAATATCTTTTTTGTTTATGCAGAGAGATAAATTTTCTTAAGTCAAAACAACACACTGGCTTACCCAGTCTCTGAGCTAAAGTGACTAGAAGCAAGAGTCAAACAGCAAAATGCACTGACAGAAAATCTTATTTTCGGTTTTCATGAACCGAAAAAGAAAGGAAAAGACAGTTTTTAAAAAAGCTAATCAAAATCACACACTGCTCTATGCATAGGAAAAAGAAAAAGCAGACTTTTCTTCTGCATAGGGAAAAATGAAACATGCATGAACCTGCAGCTTTCCTCTCAAAGGGTGGAGGGAAGGGAAGAGAGGCAGAAGGAAAAAAAAAAAATTTTAAAAATAAATAAATCCCTGTAGAAATGCTGCGTGGGAAGGGGCCTCTGTCCCAGGGAGAAGGGTACTGGCATCCCTGCAAAAGCTTATATCCTGGAGGGACTCTGCCCCATGAGCTACATTCTTGTGGTTGTGGCATGGGTTTGTTTTGGGGTGGTGAGGGCTGCTTTTTGGGAACAATCCCGAGGTGAACACCTACCTCGTGGCCCCAGGGAGTGGAGCCCACGCTCCCCAGGTTGGTGTTTGTCACGCTTTAGTACCACAGCCCCAGAGCTAAAACAAAGGAGTTGTCAGAGCAGCCCTGAGCCTATAAATCTGTAAATAGCCAAAAATGTTGCTCTTGTTGCTAAATATAGCACAGGCATTTTGAACCGGCTGGCCCGCCAGGCAACTTTTCTATTTATTTATTTAAAGGATCGTGGTTTGGGAACACTTGAGCGTTTTTTAAGCCTGTTCATGCATATTATGTTCCTCGATATGAATATGCAAAAAAGAATTTAAAAAAAATAAAGGAAATTAGCAGGTACTAGAAAAAACAACTTCCACTTAAAAGAGCTAGAAAGCAGAACAGAAAGACTGGATTTGCAATGGGAGGAAGGTCTCCTTCAAGGATGCTAAATGCACAATAGCTTCAACCCCACTGTTCTGATCCACAGGGAGCAAGGCATTTGCTAATTTTGAGTTCCTGGGGATTGGAAACATCCCTGCTCAGCCCTTAGGAGAGAAGGATTTGGAGATCAGGATTGCCCAGGAGGAGAGGGGACCCCCAGCAGAGGAATGCCAGCAAAGCATCAGTTTCCCAGGAAGACAAAAACAATGATGCAGAGCAGTTCACAATCCCTCAGGGCAGCTTGTTTCCTACTCAATCTTGGGAGTGAGGTGGCACTTTTCAGGAGGGCAAGAGCTTTGGGGGGTGGAACAAGCCCATGGAGGAGGGGCGGACAGGAATCCCTAGGGAAAGGCTCAGGGAGATGCAAGCCCAAGAGCTATGCCAAGCGTGGAGCCAGCCTGCAAAAGAGCACTCTCCTAAAGGATACTCTCTGAAAGCCCAAGGCCCAAACCCGGGTGCTGGAGGATCCCAGAAGAACAGAGTGGTCCCCACAGCAGCTCAGAGTAAGGACAGGGACACAGACCCCTCGGGAAAGCCACATCCAAACCAGTGGCACCAGNAAGTAAGGACAGGGACACAGAGTATCCCCCCACAGACCCCTCGGGAAACCCACATCCAAACCAGTGGCACCAGAGCTGTTAAACACCTGCACCAAGTGCCCTGGACCTGCAAGTGTCAAATGAATATTTTAGATTTTTGTCTTACCTGCTACCAGTGGAAAAAAAAAAAACAAAAAACAAAACAAAAAACAAAAAAATAAAACAGTAGCTATTCAAGGTGCGTTACAGCTGTACGGCTGTGTTAAGAAGAAAAAAAAGCAGGGGGGGAAAGGTTTTTTTCTTAGCAGGGCTGGGGGTGGAAGGGGCTGCATCGACAGCTCCACTAGCCAGAGGCACTTTGCAAGGAGGAAAGCAGAACTCAAGATGTGGGCAGGCCTCAGGTTTCAGAGCCTCAGGGCACATCCAAGAGACACCCAAGCTATTTACAGAACAGCCAGGAAAGCAAAGGCTCCAATCTTACAACATTTTATAATCTTATTGTGGACACTTATATTTTATAAGTTCTTGAGGTTGAAGAGAACCAGCGTGGGGAAGGACACGAGCTGTCTGCTGGGGGCTTGAGAGGAGTTTTTGTTTTTTAAAGACACATCAAGATGTCTGCATACAAGGGTAATTACAAATGAGCAAGTGAGGATCAATGAGCTCACTTTCATAGCAGTATTTTTTTAAATCACGACACAGCATTTCTGTTCTATTTCCAAGTCAAATGCATCCTAGGTGGAATCGGTGGAGGAAAAAAAACGGTTCCAAAACACATTTTTGAGGGCTTTAATAGACTGAGGAGTATCTATACAGGACAGTAAGTGGGAGTCAGTGTTTCTGCATGCCACACAGCTAACCCCATAACCTCAGGAGAGGACTTTCATCTCCACGGACCTGCACAAGAAAGGTCATTACAGTGCAGCCTGCTCCCGCTAAGGAGCTTACCTCTTGCATGTAACATCAGCCTTATTAAGCCACATGTGATGATACAATAGCTGCTAATCTACTGAAAATTAGTATTCTTTTCCTCCTGTCCCCCTATAAGCAACACTGGGATTTGTAACATAAGATATAGCATGTTACCTGAAGGGCATAGGGAATTTAAATGCTCTGCCCTTCCTAATCCCCAGGTGATCCCTCCCGGGGAGGATTTCCAGTGACAGCTATCAGGGGTAGCCCAAGTACTGGAAAGAAAAAAAATCCTTCTGATTTTCTGTGAGTTTAATCAGAATAATTAGCTGCATTCTGTTTAAAACAAAAAGGGGGAAGAAAGATTTTTCCTCCTGCTTGCTGGATAAATAACAGCCGGGGAAAATTGCAGGACCTCAGTGTAATCATCATCCCTCACCCCCTCATCCATCGGTCCAGGAAAAGATTGGCAGCTCCTGCAAGACCCACTTCAAGCTGTCATTCTGTGGAGCTGGATGTTTTGCCATCACTTCTGAATGATAATTGGCTCAAAAATTAACACGCCTCATTGTCCCTGTAAGAAAGAGCCCTGTGGTCTCATCCAGCGGGGTCATTACCCACCAGAGCATTCCACTTTTCCTTGAGAGGGCACAAATGTCCTGAACTCCCACACACTTCAGAGCAGTTAATTCACTCAACAAAGTAAAGTATTCAGGTCAGGATTTTTCCAAGAAGCTGAAAGGACTTGGGTGCCTGGTGGGCTTTGCTCCTTTCTGAATCCCATCCTCCCTTGGGTGATTCAAGGCCTACACCAAAACTCTGCCCAAAAGGTCAAAAATTTGAAAAAATAGAGACTGATACTTTTAAAGCAAATTTACAGAAGTTAGAGTCAAATTGCACTGTCAAACTAATTTTACAACCTCCTCTCTGGGTTTATTAGGGCCATTAACTTTCCTCCTCATCTGAGTCTCCCGATTTTTTTCCAGGATGAAGAAGAACATGCCTGTGTCTGGAGCCTAAAGGTATCCTTGCTACATCTCTCTCATACAAATACACTGGAACAGGCTGCCCAGAGAGGTTGTGGAGTCTCCCTCTCTGGAGACATTCAAAGCCCACCTAGATGCCTTCCTGTGTGACCTGATCTGGGTGTTCCTGCTCTGGCAGGGGGATTGAACTAGATGATCTCTCAAGGCTCCTTCCAGTCCCCGACATTCTGTGGATTCTGTGAAATGTGTTTGAAAACAAATAGAGCCCTTTGGTTTTACCATACTACAGAGTTAAATGTTCACATCAATCATTCCACATATGTATGTGCCAAAATACACTGCAGATAAACTTAAATCCTACCTCGCATAATGATGCTTTAAACTTGTAAATATAATACATCATCCACAAAGCAGCTCAGGCAAGCTGTTGGAGTCTTCAGTCTTTTGCCCCTCAGAAGCTCTTATTCCAATATCATTATCACTAATGTAAAAATTTTAATTATCTGTGACTACCCTATGCTGTCACCGTGTAGCTTCTACCTCATGCCCCAAGCCACACAAAAAAAGGCCTGGCTGTGCACCATCATGCAAAATCACACAAAATTTCCTACTTTATTTGCAGTGCATTGGGGAAAAAATCAATGAAAAACAGAAATCAAAGCAACCCCTGTACATAGACAGAGAGAACAGAGGCCACCAAACAACAGAAGATGCCAATGGAAAAATGGGTGGAGCAGCCATTCACCAGCATATCTCAGAAACATTTCAAACAAAAGTGGGAAGGGAATTAAAAAAAAAAAAATCTGTCATGGGGAAATCCACACTGTCCACTGGGGCAGGCACACTATCCACTGTGTTTTGACACAGAGTGGCTACTGATATTTTTTTAATTGTTATCAACAGAAGGGGGAAGGCAATTGTTTGCCAACAGACTTCAGCTTAATCATTGTGAAAATAGAGAAAACTCAAAACTGATAAAGCACAGACAAGCTGCAGGAACAGGGCTACAAGGGTGCACATGTGGCCACCACCGGCTGTTGGGACCACTGAGTCAAGCATCTCCCTGCCCCAAACATCCTGCTTCTTTCTCCTGCATAGAGGGGATTTAAAAAAAAAAAAAGGTAATAACAAAATAAAATTATATAAAAATAAAATTTAGGAGAGCCTAGATTAATTGTGAATGCAAATGAAGCCCATTCTGCAGCACCAGGGTCCACTTCCAGGGAAATGTGTGTGCTTGCCTCTGTTTACTCCAGCTCCAGCAATGCAGCACAACCTTCAGTCAAGCTATTAACTTGAACGTTGAACTTCACAGCGCTGGCTGTCTTTCTCAGCCATTCTTTTGATGTTACCTCCAAAGCAAAAGATCAAAGACTTTGAGTGTGGTGAGGGGAAGTCCCAGGCTCTTAGCCTACCAGCCTGTGATATATGTTAAAATCCTGGCCAAAAGAGAGAGCGGAGGGAAAAAGAAAGGAAAAGCTAGCAAAGAAAGCATCCTGGCCGTGCAGTGACATGAGGAAACAGAGCAGCCAAATCCATGTGTCTCTACCCAGGTTCACAACCCTAGAAATGGGGCTTAGTCCCTGTAATGCTGTGTTTGCTGGAAGTGCTGAGTTGCTCCCTAAAATCTGCAGCCCATCACTCTTACTGCCACAAAGCTGTGCTACATGGAGAAATGGCAGACACAAGCCAGCATCTCATCCCTAACAAAAAAAGCATCCCTGGCCACCATATCCCAAGAACCCACAAGGTTTGCAGGATGGGGAGACATGACATAGGACCATGATTCTGTAAGACATTGAATTTCCACGTCCGCCACCACAAGCTCCTGGGCCATCCTGAATGAGTCACACAAAAATAAACCCTTCGTCTCAGCCTTCCTGCTTGTAAAACATGGATAATATTGCCCTGCCAGGATAACAGCCTATTCTTCCTTGTGGGGCCCAGTGAGGCAGCAGTGCTAAAGGCCGTGTTGCTATCTGCAGGGGTCCAAGTCCACACACCCCCTCTCACATGTCACCACACCCCAGGCAGGAGGGGAAATCCATGTCCACCACAGATCCCTGAGGACCAGTAGCTCCCATATATCCCTGGCCTGGTACAGGGGCTGCGTGGGGGTAAGGTGGCTTTGGCCCCATATGACCACAGTCCCCCTGGCACAGAACTAGATGCCTTTGGAAATGCTAGTCCTGTAGGAAAATATCTGTAGAGCAATAATTCTCTCCCTTCCCTCAGCCTGTTGTTGTTTCTGTGTTTTGTTTTGTTTGGGGTTTTGGGTTTTTTGTTTTGGTTCGTGCATTATTTTTGTTTTAGTCATGTGTTTCAAAGGGGACAGGAAAGGGGTGAGGGTTTTTTTTTCACTATATATGTAATTTTTTTATTTTAAGATTCTGTCCAACCATCTTCCCCTTCCTGAGCCTTTTTTTTTTGGGTTTATTTATATTCCCATAACACACAACAGCATTCCAGATTTAGACAGTGACACTGGGTTGACACGGTCAAAAGTGGATCCAGCTCAGCCTGTCTGCCAAACCAAGCCCCTCATCCATCAGCTGAAGTCCTTTCACTGCAGGGTCATGAAGGAATCACGGATTGTTTTTCATTCCTTTCTACCAGTGTCCCTCCTAACTCAAGAAACCAAAACCCTCTTATGCTTGTCAGCTCCTCCTCTTCTCCACCCCCGTGAATTCAGCTCTTGGCATTCACCAGCATAAAAAAAAGCCATGGGATTCAAACCAGAAATTCTTCAAAACAGAATTCATGGCATTAAGCAGTAAGTAGGATATTCTGATTTTATTGTACTTTACTTATTCCTACTTAGCTCTAATCCTCACTCCCTAGACAGGGGCTTGCTCTTGCTCTCAACGAAGTCGATAGGAATTTGGCTATTGACTTCAATGGATGTGAGATCAGATCCTGACATCTGTTGCATAGGGAAAGCAATATGCAGAGCAAAAAAAATTAGGTGGGGAGAGGAAAAAAAATATTAAAAATCAACCTCAACACTAAATTGCAAAATTATAAATGAGCTTAGATCAGAACTACAAGTAACAGAGTTAGGGAAGCTCTGAATCTGCAAACCCCAGGTAAAACATCACCAGTTCCTTTCTTAAAAAGATAATTCAGACATCTACAGGAAAAAAAAAAAGAAGGGGGGGAGGGGAGGAGAACACACTCAACCACTACAAAAAAATAACCCTCCAGTCACAGTTTCTGATACTAAAGGACCAGCCAGCAGCTCAGTAGAGCTTTTTCCTGACAAGGAATCCCTCAGCTCCCTTCCCAGCCCTCCTCTCCCTGGGGGTTTGGAACACAAGGCAAGCAGATGGGGCAGGCACATTCGAGGATCCCAGGCTGCAGGAGATGGAGTTGATGGAGAAGTGTGAGAAGTCAAGTACGAGTTGCTGCTAAAGGATCCAAGACAAACAAGACCTAGATCTGGAACGTGATCCCTCCCTGTGTCACAGCCCCATGACAATGCACCAGGAGTCAGAATTTCTTGGCATTAGCAACACTATCAGCAATAAACAAGCCAGTTCTCTAGAGCTATAAGGGACGCAAAGAGAGTTGGGGAGGGAAGAGAAAAAAAATTTCAAAAACAAAATCATAATTATCTGTGTATCGGCCAAAAGAACTACATAAAATGAGTTTGCAAAAAAGCAACTGCCAAAACTGGGATGGGAAGAAAGAAAATGAGATACTGAAACAAATCCAACATGTCTCCTACCTGCAGAGACACCATTCAAGATTTAGGCATCTTGGCAAAATATTTTCTCCTTATGATAAATGGAAACCAGCCAAAGGGACAGCCCCAAGATACAAATTCTGCACCTAAATCTCCATATTAACACTCAGAATTTCAAAGTCCTCTGAAAAGAAACATTAAAGGTAAGTAAATAATAACAACCTAGCTCTCCACAATTCCTGAAGTTTCTTTTGCTCTTGAGCTCCACTGGGATCAGAACAGATAGTCTACCTCTCAATTTATACTCCATTTTCAAGCTGTGGTTCTTACTACATGCAGTGAGCATTCACTGTGCCAGAAAAATCACTTGGTTTGGAAAAAGCCAGAAGGAACCTGGCAAAACTAGGAAGAAAAAGGCAACAGGGTACAGTATTTTGCTATAAAAGTGACATTTGCATTCAGACAAGAGCTAAGGTAGCACTTGTCATCTCTGATCCACCCATGCACTTAGGCACCTGCTGATGAAGCCCTGTGAGTTGTGGTGTATTTCAAGCCACAGAGGGGCTCCTAGGGAGGGTGACACTAGTGCCCAAGTGGTGCCAGCCAAGTCATCAGCATTTATTGACTGCACATATGGCAGGAAGAGTTTTAAAGCTGCACATCAAGTGGCTTTCAAAGCCTAAGACTTGCAAAGGAAAATCAATACAATTTACTTTTAACCATCCAGTCTTCATGTCAGCTTTTTTATTCCTGACCCACCTTCTTGCTCTCCCCCCATTCCTGCCTGATCCAAGATGTCCCAGAGTTTTGGGTATTGGAACCGAGGGAAAAGCCAGAGGGATGTGATGGGAACTGGAGGAGAGTGTCACGTACTGCTCACTCTTAACAAGCTGTAAAAAGTCACCTCCTGCAAACACACAGAAATTCTCACAGAATTTAATCCCTTATAATCCCATTTAGCTGAAACAAGGTAGAGCACTATGCTGGTGGCTTAAAACATTTTAGTCTTTAAGAAAAAAAAAAATAAAGTAAACCCCTGCTTCTCTTAAAAAGGACTTGAATGAAGAAATTTTAAACCTGATTCAAACTTCTCCATAAAGGTCCTTTTTGTTTGCTGGGCTTTTTTAAGGAAGTTACAGAGAATAAATCCTTGAATATTTTCACTCTTTCCAAATGTGATATTTTTATAGTGGCCCTTGTATGTGCTGCTCTAGTTCAAATGTACAAATAAAGGTGCTGAGCTAATATTAAAACAACAAATGACTGCAGTCAAAACTTAAGAGGCGTTCACTACAAGTGTATACAGACACAAGCAAAATAAAATGTATGCTGCCTCCCAAATTAAGAGCTGCTAATTGTGTTTACAACTTCTTTCCCACCAGGAAATGCTACATCTGTGGTCCACCAGTTCACCTTCCCCTCTCCCCCACAGCAAATGACCTCCCCCAACTAAGTACCAGCTTTATGCTCAAGTTGGTCAACTGAGTTCTTGCTTAACCCACAGGCATTTTTCCTATTTCAAAGTTTCTATTAACTCCCTACTGATGTACCCTAAAAGAAGTTTTAAGGCCTTCGAAGCACATAAATAAAATAGACTTTGCTGGACCAGCACAGGCGAATGAAAGCCTTTCACCTGCAGTGGTGGTGATAAAAATTTTAGATGCTGCACACATGGCCCCTCCATAGAGTTGAGATAGCTGCAATTTCCAGCCATTCAACAATCTCCCGGCCATGGAGCTGCCTTGGTTACACTGAGGCAAGCATCAGGACAGGACCTGGGGTTTGGGTTGGGTGTTATGGGAGTTGATTTCCTTCTTCTTTTTTTCTTTCTGGCTGTAGCAAAACCCACTTTAGCTGGAAGGCTGAAAGAAGCCGACTGCCTGTATGGTGATGATAAGAAAGCTGCAAGAGGAGAGGGAGATGGCAAGAAGAAAATCTGGGAGGGGGGAGTAAGACTTGATGTGAAACCCTGAAGCAGAAAAATAAAGGTTTGCTTCAAAGCTAATGCTGTGGACTAAACCTCCTGCCCCTGTTTGCTCCGTAAGGCTTGTACACAACTACAGGCAGGCAGCAAGAGGGGAACTCTCCAAAGAGTGACCAGAGAGTTTGCTGCTGTACTGGCAAAGTTCAAGCCACTAAAAAATGGATGAGTGCAAAACTGACCCATCCTCCATGGTGTCATGTCAGCAAACCCCATCAGAGCTGGTTATTTGTCCCTTTGTAGCACCCCCATGTTAACTCTGCACAGCAAAACTTGATAAAACCACGCCAAAAACAATATTTTCACACACCTACACTTCCCTCTCCCCCCCTTCTTTTGTTACAAAGCATTTTCCACATCTAAATCAAACTCACTGAGAGTACCTAACATCAGATTCTGTTTAAAAAATTACTACAGAGGCTCAGGTCATAGTTCCCAAGAAACACACAATAACTAATTCTTCCCATAAAGCTAATTTGGCAAAAACCCCATCAATCTTGATTTCTCCAAGTCCAGCTTTGCTGCTTCAGTCACTGCATCAGATGTTAAGGCAACAGCATTTTAGGTATTGCCTGGTCTATTGAGTGATGATAAATTATGCACAGCACAAACAAAGAAAATACATGCAATCATGTAAAATATACTGGCTGATATTAATGTAAGAGAACCCTACAGATAACACCAAATTTTCTACTCCATTATACTTCCTACCCATGCAACAGGATTAAAATCCCAGTCCTCCAGACCCCTCATTTATCACAGCATCCTCATTGCAGCCTCACTGCATTCCTCTGCACTCAGTTGTGGGTCCTCACATCTTAACTTTGTTCTGTTCTCCATCAATAACTCCAAACAAATGTATGCCTCATAACTACCAGACTCTATTATTCTGCTTTTGCTCTTTTGATGCATTTAATGCTGTTTTCTTACCTTCCAGAGCTCCACCATATATGAGCCTCCAAGCTCAGGTTTGGATTCCCTGCAGTGGGTGAAGCACTGGGCAATGCCCATCAACATCTCTACTGGCAGCAGGAAGAATGGGGCAGAATGGCTACCAAAGGCACTGAGCATTTTCTTCATAGAGGAAGATAGTCTCTCTCATGAAAGAGATATTGCTATACTGATAAACACGTAGAACTCAGAAAGGGAAAAGGAAGGGATGCTGAACTCAAAAAAATCAAACAGATACTCTCTACATCCCTTGTCAGAGATGTGAGCCCCTTTCCACTTGGGTTCTGCTCAGGTGGGATTTCTCATCCGTTTCACACGCAAAAATCCCAGTGAAAGCAGAATTTATGAAGAGATAAGAAAAAACATACTATATCCTTGGCAGCTTAAGATCAGCTTTGCTAACACTCACTAAATATTCTCAGCAAACCTGCCCTGTAGCCTCTCATGAAGAGGAAAACCCTTCCCCAGCATTTCCCAGGCAGACATTCAGAGCCCCTGAGGAACACAGCACAGACCTTTTCTTCCTGCTCCTCCATAGTAATACAGCAGTTCTTGAGACACACAGCAGAAACAGTTTGTTGTTACAACCTGTGTGTGTATTTACAGAAGACAAACAAAACAACTTAAGACTATTATCAGGGGATAAATCAATTGGCAGCAGACACTCTGGAAAGCAACATAAAAGTTAAGTTATTTTGGAGCAAGAAATTGGGAAAGAAAAAGCTGCCTTTGGGCAGCAACTCTGCCTAATCAGCTTTAAGTCCATTTTTCCCCAGATCCCGCAGCTGCCATCAACTGGTTTCACTTCAATTCTGATTAGCTTTTGCAATGTTAATTCTTCCTTTTTGATAACGGTCAATATTACTGGCAGAAACAATGCCAATAATAAAACCAAAAAATCTAGCCTGATTTACTTAGACAACTGAATTTTGACAGGAATCTCATGTTTATTTCAGGCAGCTGGTGAATGCCAAGGTGATGTACTAACAGATGCAAATATACCTGTCCAGGAACCACCAGATACAGGTAGATATATCATGCAGGTACAGATACAGCACATAAACATAGAGGCAGCAAAAGGGCTAAAGCTTTGTGAAAACACCTTTCTTAGTGGCCTGATGGCTGTTACTGGCTCTTTGTAACCTCGTAACTATCCCAAAAAAGAGTGAAGAGCTATCCCATCAGCAAGTGACATCAAACCCAGAGATCCAGGCTATGAATAAAGAAAAATATATTCTTAGACCCTCTCTGAGCATAGTCAACATCAAATCTAATAATGTAACTTAATTGAATTTATGTCTGTCTCCTTCCCAGTGTGAAATCACAAACATTTCAGTCAAAAAAGCCTCTCCTATGCATGACTCTACCACAGCATGCAGAAATTAAACTCACCAAATTTATCCAAACAAAGGCACAGCACATGCTCTGCTGAACTGGGTAAAGGAAAAAATCATCATTATTCTCCCAAAGAAATCCTACCCAGAGTGAGGAGAACTGGACTGCCTGACAATCCACTTTACACTTGCAATTAGCAATGAGAAATGTAAGAGGAGATGGGATTTTGGAAATATAAAGTTCTTATTAGGAGAGTAGTTTTTCTCTGACCAAAGCAAGGATTTAACTCAATAATCAATATCCCTCATGTTGCTAGAAGATGGGAAAGTTTGAGTTCTTCAACAAGCTGATGAAAGCAGCCAGACCCGACCTGTCTTGGCCAGGAAGATCAGCCACACTGCCAAAGCCCATCCTCTCAACATTTCCATACTCAAAAGACAGCTGTAGCAACTTCTCATTGCCAGTCCTCTTCTAATGCTCATTTTTAATCTCATGATGAAAAGCCAGAGATGGAAGTCTTGGAAGATTTTTTTTTTAAGATTAAAAAAAAAACCTATATAGTACTTTGATTTAGTTTTTTAAAACATTTCTTCCTGCACTATCTCCTTCTCCAGCCATACTTTGATATTGTCTTACACCCATCCAGGACCTCACCTTCTACAGAATATTCTGAGCAAAAATCTATTTAAAGACAGTTCCCATGAGGACAGTGTGCTCAGCCCCACTTCGCATATGGGCAGGATGGAGGAGAGGTTGCTTTGAGTGATTTGCTCCAAAAATGAAAATGGGAAGTTGGGGGCAGAACTGGAAATAGAACCCACATCACAGTTCTCCATCACGTGCATGACCACACATCAACCCCAGGCTACATCCTATGGTGGGGTGACGCTCCACAAAGCTGCAAAGACAGGTCTTCAGGCCAGAGCAAAGTCCCAAAAGAAGGCAGATCTGGGGACTCAGCAGGGCAGGCAGCATGTCAGAAGCCAGGGTGACACCCAGCAGCCATGGGATCAGCGTGTACAAACGAGCAGGACCTCAGATCTACGTCCTGTGGAGGAGGCAGCACTGCAGCCATCCTGGGCACAGCAGGCTGTCCCCGATCTAGCATGACTTCCCCACCACTTGCTATTCTGGGATATTGTCCTGCTTCTGAGGATGAGAGAAAAATAGCTTCAAGTACAGCAGCCCCATTCAGCACCACTTTCCCTCTTTCTCCTCACTCAAGTCACAACATGACGTGTCAGGTCACACAAAATGCTAATATTAGCAGATAACAGGGGCATTTTTAAACTTCTAAACTAAACTAAATTTGCTAGAACAGGCAGGTCACTCACCCAAGTTATCCTCTGGTTTACTTTTTTTTTTTCCTTTTTAGCCATTGAAATGACCCACAGCAGTGCAGCACAGTGCGAAGCCCAGCTAACGCAAAAAAACACCTTCTCATGCACAATTTTCCTCTCCATCCCAACCCACTTCCTCCTCCCACCATGCTGGGAGGCTCCCAGCATTTTGAGATGGAGAGATGGCACTTGGATAAAGCTTCTTCCCAGAAAGGGAGAATGAGTGGCTTCCCATCCTCAACAAAACTCCCCCAAGTACCTCATCATGGTACCTCAACACCTGAGGGTAGGAAGAGCCATGCTGAGGCAACAGGGCCTTTATTCAGAGAGGGAGACACTCTAAAAATATTCTTCTGGAGGACTGAGAACACAAAAGGGAAGAAGGCAGCAGCCTGCTAAACGTATATTTGCCTACACACTTTGATAATAGCAGGTGTAGGAAAAATGAAAGCAGGCAAAAGTCCCAAGTCCATGTTACCAGAGACAAGAGCTCATAGTGAAAGGACAGGGCTTTCTCCCACACATGGCGTTCATTTTTCTGTGGGTTGTTTCATTCAACAGCAGCAAACTAAGGCAGTCACAGCCCTACTATTTCTTTGATGCCACCTTACACATGGTGCTTCTTCAGATAAATACAAAGATGAAATTAAACCCCTCATCCACAAGGTCAAGGCATAAGCAAATGCTCCTAAGAAACATTTCAGGGAAGATCTAATCAGGGTCATGGGATTTCCCACCCCCTGCCTCTTAGTTTTATTTTTAAGTACAACTCAGCTTGCCTGGAACAAACAGCTCGAGGATGACATAGCTTATTCTTTTTTTTTATAAATAAGATTAATCTTTTTTAATTTAAAAACACTAACAGAGGTCAGAAGGAGGAAAGAACTGAACTTGAGTTAAGCACAGTCAGTTTTCCCTCTTCCAAGACTTCAGAGCAATTACGAAAAAATACTCTTAAAATGAGAAACAGATTCACTGATGGGAGGTTGAAGAGAAGGTGGACATTGTGGGGAATGGGTTATTTCAAACCTCCAGGACAAACCCTCAGCAGAAAGCCAAGAGCTGTTGCTTTGCAGCAGTGGGCTTCTGGCTGAGCTGTGGTCTCCAAAGCCAGCTCCCAATGGAACAGGGGTGCAGAGGGGACAGCGTGACCACCACAACCAACATCTGGGCAAAGACAGAGCAAGCCCCAGGTGTTTTGGCAGACATGCCCCTCAGAGAGCCCATCCCAAGGGATACAAGCACATAAGGCTGCAGCCACCACTGTCCTTGAAGATAGAGCAGCAGAAAGAAGAGTTCCATCCTTTTTTTTCTCCTCCCTTCTCCTTAAGAGCTTGCTGCTTCACAAAGCCCTTAGTCACACTTGATTTCTCCAGTTCCTTTTGCACAAAACACAGCACAATAACAAAATAAAACGGGGATATGGAGAACAATGAGTTCAACAGATTAATGGACAGGCACAGCCATCTTCAGCTTTTATAGCCATCGGCCCTGAAGAGCACTCCCTTCCCCGAAGCCTTTGAAATGAGCCTCAGCAGTCCTTGGACCTTGCAGGCAGCTACTGACAAACACACACCTTCCTTTCTCAGCTAAACTCTGAAGATTCCTCTTCTAGCCGTGCAAACGTCAATCTTGTCATCATTATTAAAGTTTTATTGGCACAACAATGCAAACTCGGAGCACAATGCATTAACCTTGTAAAAATAACTGAGAGAAGTCAGGTAATGGAAAGAGCAGGGGAAAGAAAGCTTTTTCATCTCGCTCTTTTCCTCTCCCAGAAGACAGGGAGGGGGGAGAAACCCTCAGGTCTTTCAGCCGTGCTGAGTCATCACAAAAGGTATTTCCAACAATCTCTGCCTTCACCCCCCAAAAACCACCCTCAACTTCTTGATGACACCTTGAAAGTCTCCTACTACAGCCTAACTCATCCACTGAAATTCCTTCCCCTAAAAGACAACGTGATTCTGTTCTACTATGGCATATTCAAAAAGAAGGGGGAAAAAAATATATTACAATGTCCAGGAAAGTAGGAAAGGTTACACTCAGCAGACAAGGACTCCTATTTTCACCATAGCAACAAGCCTATTTATAATATGGCCTACCTGCATCAAAGAGCAGCCACAAGAAGCTAAATGCAAGTCTAGTGGTACATTCAAGCACTAAGATGAAGAAGCAGCTCACACAAGCATGTCAATGAAACGCTTCCAATTACATTACATGCACAATTATTAGCATTTACTCTGAACCTCCTTTTTTTTTTTCCACCCAGGTAAGAGTGGCAGGGCTGAGGGGGTGGCATTACGAAAGGTTCAGGTGCAGGGGAAGATGAAAAGAAGGCAATCCCAGTGACCTGGCTTTTAAAAGGAGAGGCTTCACCAAGAGGCATTGCAGGAGATGGTTGCTAAATAAGATGGGAACGTGAAGTTACTCACTAATTGTAATAGAGTGGAAAATAGACATCAATAGCCACCGCTCCAGTCCGACACAGAGCTGATACACAGTCTTCACACCTCAAACAACTGATAAAATTCCCCATATTTGAGAACAAGAAATAATCAGGTAGTGCAAATTATCATATGAATAGTCATATCCCAAAGATATTATCATCTCCCATGGTCTTGTGCATCCTTGTCCACCTCCAGGAGGAGCATGAAACACTCCCAAGGACAGTATCGTAGAACTCAGCCTGATCACACTCAATTTTATCATCTAGCAATACACCAAATGGCATCCTGCCTGATCCATACTGGTATGATGAACACCACTAAAAAGAATTACACTAAGCCACTCTAAGAAACCCATATTCAGTCTGCAAGAGCCCGTCTACTGCTGCTTCTTTTTAAGTACCTACATGGAAGAGCAGCTGCCCAAAGAACGGCTGGCTTTTAAAAGAAGTGGAGGGAAGATCTTAAAAATCCTCTTTATCTGCAAGAGGAGTGGCAGTCATTTCACTC
>VZTY01013235.1:564057-576323 GCA_013400935.1 Turnix velox
AAAATTGTTATATATATATATACGCTTTTCTTAAGCCAGAATTTGAACACAGCAGGTCATAGCAGAGATCTGTCACAAGCAATGCTACCTCAGATGCCCACATCACAACAGTGTCCACTAAAGCCAGCACTAGCAGCTCAGCGTGTTCAAAGGATGAACTTACAGCAGCTGAAAATATAGTTCCATATTTCTAACTTAGTCATATGAAAAACAAGANCTTGATGACACCTTGAAAGTCTCCTACTACAGCCTAACTCATCCACTGAAATTCCTTCCCCTAAAAGACAACGTGATTCTGTTCTACTATGGCATATTCAAAAAGAAGGGGGAAAAAAATATATTACAATGTCCAGGAAAGTAGGAAAGGTTACACTCAGCAGACAAGGACTCCTATTTTCACCATAGCAACAAGCCTATTTATAATATGGCCTACCTGCATCAAAGAGCAGCCACAAGAAGCTAAATGCAAGTCTAGTGGTACATTCAAGCACTAAGATGAAGAAGCAGCTCACACAAGCATGTCAATGAAACGCTTCCAATTACATTACATGCACAATTATTAGCATTTACTCTGAACCTCCTTTTTTTTTTTCCACCCAGGTAAGAGTGGCAGGGCTGAGGGGGTGGCATTACGAAAGGTTCAGGTGCAGGGGAAGATGAAAAGAAGGCAATCCCAGTGACCTGGCTTTTAAAAGGAGAGGCTTCACCAAGAGGCATTGCAGGAGATGGTTGCTAAATAAGATGGGAACGTGAAGTTACTCACTAATTGTAATAGAGTGGAAAATAGACATCAATAGCCACCGCTCCAGTCCGACACAGAGCTGATACACAGTCTTCACACCTCAAACAACTGATAAAATTCCCCATATTTGAGAACAAGAAATAATCAGGTAGTGCAAATTATCATATGAATAGTCATATCCCAAAGATATTATCATCTCCCATGGTCTTGTGCATCCTTGTCCACCTCCAGGAGGAGCATGAAACACTCCCAAGGACAGTATCGTAGAACTCAGCCTGATCACACTCAATTTTATCATCTAGCAATACACCAAATGGCATCCTGCCTGATCCATACTGGTATGATGAACACCACTAAAAAGAATTACACTAAGCCACTCTAAGAAACCCATATTCAGTCTGCAAGAGCCCGTCTACTGCTGCTTCTTTTTAAGTACCTACATGGAAGAGCAGCTGCCCAAAGAACGGCTGGCTTTTAAAAGAAGTGGAGGGAAGATCTTAAAAATCCTCTTTATCTGCAAGAGGAGTGGCAGTCATTTCACTCGTTCAACTAAGAGACTGAGGAGAAATGCTTGGTGGTTGGGAAGTGGACTAGAACAAAAGGACTCAAACAGCCAGATGGCAGATAAAAGGAAATTCACAGCCAATTTCTTCTGATATTTAAAATATATATATGTAAAATATTTTATTTTTTNGTTCCATATTTCTAACTTAGTCATATGAAAAACAAGAACAGTAGAAAAGGCCATGAGGACACTGAATTTTCAAGTTTTTTCTCCTACTGATTTAATAGGGCATTTGACCTTTTTTTTTTTTTTAATTTTTTCAAACCTGAGGCAAGGGAGACATAAAAACTGACAAGAAATGGCTTAATCCCCAAAAAAGTCCAAGACATTTGCAAAACATTCATTCTAATTTGCAAAGTATTGCTCCATAATGTCTCACTTCCACTGGCCTCTCTCAAGCTCTCATGGAATTCAGCAGGAAGTGCTGGTGGCAAATGCGAGTTGGTAAGATGAAACAGGTTTTCTCCACTGGCAAAGCACTTCTACTAGACATTTAATGACATCAAACCAGCCAACAGAGCTCCCTTGCCTTCAAAGAAGTACAGCAGGATATGTGCCACTAAATTAACAATTCACTTTCAGTCCATGCAATGAAAGAAACACACAACCAAGGTGTACAAACCACTGGCTGAAGTCTTGGTAGTCTGTTTCTCTCAATTTTTTTATACCATTTTCCTACCTTCACTGCATGTAGGAATGCACACCTTAAATGTTAGTTCTGGAATTAATTAAACCCAAGTCATACAAACTCTTGTGCAATTTCTAAAAATCAGGCCAGGTTTCCACAATGTTTATCACATGTCTGCAGTACCAGATCATCCAGCATCTACCCAGTTAGGGTGTGTGCACTCAATCATGTTCTTGTCAAATTAACAAGAGACCATGGTATGGAGTTAATGTCAGTGGCAGGAGGCCAGCTGATACCTGACCTGGCATGAAGTCTGCTGAGATTCTTGGGCTTCAAGAGATTTGTAAAAACACAATCTGGTAGAGAGGCTTCATACTAGTTCTCCTCTTTGCTTCCTGATGCTGCAGCAACCTGAGGTTCCACAGTATCTGATTAGTCTCATAGAGACAAGAACTTCAGCTTAGCATTAGCTTTAGTGTCATTTCCAGTTTTCCACACATTACAACGACATAAAGCAATGATTTAAGAGAGTGTATAGAGTCACACTCAGTTGAATTTGCCAATTTCTAAATCACACTCTTATGTAAACACAAGCTACTTTGTGTCTAGATCACTTTTAATGCTGTTATTTCTATTGTACAGATGGGGAAACTGAGACAAACAGCAATTAAAGGAGATGCCTGAGGTCATGTCTTAGGTCTAGCAATCAGCAGAGGAATCTGGATTCCCAACTCCTACTTGTATTTTTTAACCACTAAACCACTCTCCTTCCCAGTTCAAGTACAGTTTTAAGTTCAAGGATTCACCAGAAAAAACAACATGAGCAGGCTTGGTTAGACATACATGCAGGTTGCAACAGTTCTAAAAACACAAGTAACCTTCTAAAAATATCTAATTGTATTGGGGAAAAAAAATTACTGCAATACAGTCTCAGCTGCAGCCTGAACATTTTCCCACTAGAGAAGAAAATACAGCAATAGTGACAACTAAGTACACAGACCGATTACAGCTTTACTTTCAAAAGAGCTTTGATTGATCTTTTTTGATAGACCTGAAATAAATTAAACTAGATTGACTCACTTGAGAACGGACTGTAATCCTTTAGTCAGATCCCGGTGAACTCAAACCAAACCAGCTGTTAATTTAGGCTTTATAAGATAAAGCATGAGAAATCCAACCTGATGTACCCCAGAGCAATGGCTTACATCATCTCTGCAAGCAATCAACTTGCTGCTTCTTTTAGGAACTAATCACTGCTCTCTACCATGTGGGTGCCAAACTTGTTTTCCATCCCTCCAGCAGACTCAGCAGCCAAAGTAGGAGGGAGAAAGAGCCAGCAAGGGACAAGAGGGTGCAAAGTAAAAGACTCAGCTGTTGACTTCATGAAACACATTGCACAGGCTCTCCTAACATTGAGCAAGGGGGGAAAAAAAATAAAACAGCTCTCACCAACCCACTTATAATAGCAATTTCCATTCAAACAATTGCTGGATCTTGGTCAGGAATAAAACTGACCAGATCAACATTCACCCTTACAAGAAGGGGAGTAGGAGGAGGGAAGAGGAGATCCCTCCCACTTGAGGAACCTGATAAGGAAGGGCCAGGAGTGAGTCAGTTATACCCTTAAATGAGAAAACAAAGTAGGCAAAATAAAAGGTGGGGAGTTTTCTGCTTTTCCAATCCAGTATTAAAAATTGCTGTTAATTAGTTCTGTACTACCACCATTCCAACGGGGTTCTTGTTTGGGGTCTTATTTTGTTGGGCTTTCAGACTTTCAGATTTATCTCATCCTCATATCCAAGATCTGTATTTCAAAAAGCGTTGGTTCCTGGAACACTTCATTTACCGAACCTAACCCAGGAATCCAATTCAAGGAAGTATGGTATTTCCAAACTGGTTTTGTCTACCAAGAAAGAGATAGAAATGAGGTTTCTCAGGTGACATCAACAGAAAGAAATCCTTAGAGTAACATCAACACACACACACACAAAAAATATATATACACATGTTATAAAGGGGACAGACAACAGGCAGGAACACCACTCTGAAATCATTCATTGGATTGTGTTAGGCTCCTTCTAAGAAAATAAAAGATTCAGTTTAAAAAAAATATATGATTTCTAGTCACAAATCCCCTCTGAAGGAAAAAGACAGAGGCATCTCTGACACGAAGCTGAATTACACTAGACACTCACTAAACCCTTAGCAATAACACCTCTAACAAGAAGGAGACTTAATTCCAGAAGACGATGGAGTGCCCTAGCCAGGTACTACTTCTGGGGGGGGAGCACAATGGAGTCTCTGTTCAACATGTGAAAGCTCTTGTCCCAGACAAAGCTACAGCTCCACAGAAGATGAAGCTGAGGACTACTCCAAGCAACCACAGTGGCACTTTCAGCCTACATGTCAAGAGGACCACTCTTGAGGCAGCTTTGTAGAGCATCGGGAGGGGAGGAAAGGAAAGAAAAAGCATCACAAGTATCTTGGGGCTTGAACAAATCAGATCACTTAAAATACGAGTCTGAGAGAAAACACCAACCAGGTGTTCCAGTTAAATTATTTCTAGTGGACTCCATGCTGGAGTTCATTGATGAAGAAAATAGCTGTTCTAATTACAGACAGGGACATGGCATGGTCTTAAGAGCTACTGTGCTGTTTTATATTCCTGTTCTTCAAACTAACAATGCGGATGCTACCCATTGACAAATAAAATGTTCCAATATATTTTTCTTGGTTGAAAGTACCGCTGAACAAAACACCTCACTAGAAGCTACTGAGCTTTCTGCTCAGAGCAGAACAGAAACTAGGTCACAACATTGCTCTGGTCAGCAGTGTTCCACCAGGGAAATTATGGGCAAGGGAGAGTAGACTCCAAACGACTCAAGATACTTTTGGAGACTACCCAGGAATAACAGAGGTGGCCTTGGATACAAGCTTACACTATGTAGTTTTATCCAGGAAAACAAGTAGATACAAGTAAATAGCATTGCTTCACACACATCCCAGAGGCACCACATACTTCAGCCATGCAAGTCCTCCCTCAACTGTTCAGTGCTAACAGATTCCAGCTGTGTGGTGGCTTCAGACCTCACCAGCCCCTTACCCCATCCCTCACCAGCTGAAGAAGGCAACACCACCAGACAGGCCATGGGCACATTACTTGTCCATCCAGGAGCTGGTCCCACCATAAAGCTCTACATGATAAATGGAAGCAAGAACCCATATTCAGCTTATCATGTAAATCTATCTACATCTGCTCTTTTCAAGCATTAAGCCAACTCACTCAACCTCTTTGTGTCCCATGGTCTCCCCTTTGGCAAAACTGGTAAGCTCCTGGGACAATCAGTTAAAGATGGAAACAAGCCTGGCTCTCCATGCCATCTTTTACCTGCTCAGCTTTTCATACTTCAATCACATTTCAACAGTCAATTTTAAAATCTCAGCTCAGTTTTTTACATATGAAACAATCAGCAACCATGAAGTGTGAAGTTGGGGAAAGAGGAGGATGGCTGAGGCAGACACAACACACAACTCAGCTCCATGCATCACTTTGAGAAACTTCCTGCATAGCTGGAGAGCGAGCCAGCAAAGGGAAGTAATAAATAATCAGTAGAGTTGGGAAGAGAGAGATGTCTCTGCATACCTCTTCCTTCAATATTTTTTTCTTTAGCCATCCATGAACTATTCCTTCTGACCATTTCCAACATGGACACGCAGCTACTGCAGAGTGAAACCAACAGCTACCAGGACTATGCAGGTCGTCTGTCCACTCCCATTCATTACATATGGGAGAACATCTAACAAAACCCAACCCCTGGGGCAGGTTCACAAAGTTCCTAAGCTGAACAGACTCAACTTCGTCTGCCACGGGGAAGGGCACAGCTCTCCCCAGTCCCACCTCAGAATGAGCCTCAGCTATTTTGATTTCTTCAGACTCTGGGGCTCATGAGGAGATTAAAAAAATAAAGCTCAATACATCATTTCCTTGAGGAGCAAAAGCATATCTACAGAGGGGTATTAAACATTATTTCTAAGGAATTTGACCTTTTATCCAGAAATATGTATTCCAGATTGGGCCATTCTCACTTCTATTGTCAGGGAAGCAATTTGAAAGCAAAATATATAAATAAAACAAGGAAAAATCCTTATTTTTTTTTTCTTGCCCCACTAATCCCAAACCAACAAAAACTTCAGGGATTATTTAATAAAATATTATTCTGTTTTGGTTTAATTAACCTAAGTAACAAGAATGCTACTGCTGCCTTCACAGGAAACTGTATCTGTCCAGAACGAGTGAGTTTGGAAACAGGGTTTATAACTATGGTTGAGTCTGCAACCCAGAGTGGGTGACAACATTGTATTAGAGCTGCAGAACACAAAACCATGATGAATCCTTCACACAGTACCATCCAGCATTTGAGACATCACTGCATTATACAGACTGGCACAGGCAGTTTGTTGTGCAAGACAGGTTGCAAAAGAAGTTTGGTGCAAACTTTATACCCTTTTATTTGTCTAACAGCAGTGCCCAGAGGCAGCACCAGAGAACAGAGTCCTTTTGTGCTAGGTACTGTGCAAACAAGAGAGTGAGAAAGACTGACCCTGCCCAAAAAACAGATGGGAGTAAAAAAGGGAGGCACTGAAAAGGGAAACTGTTTAAATGAGACCTGTGAAATGCAACACAGATGCTAAGTAAGGTGGTGCCTCTCTGAGCAGGTATCTGAGAACCATGTAATGCAGAAATCCAGTTTCCTGGATTGCCTCCTCAAAGACTGACTCAAGTCCCAGCATCCATGACAAAGCATCCCAGGAACTTCCTACAACATAATCCAGTAAGTACATCCATACACCAAACCTCCAGCCCTCCTCTGACTAAGAAATAATGAGAAAAACGAATGAGCTGATTTTGAGTTGGGTGCTTTTCCCCATCAGGGGAATAAAACTCCTCTGCTTCTAGTACCAGATGATCATCAGGATAAAGTTGCAGAAATGGTGGCACTTTCAGCTACAGGAGGAGCTGCCAGCAGCTGAGCCATAAAAATTGCTTGTCTTGGGCTTCTGGTCGGAGTTAACATTTGGGGGTATTTCCACAAACAAACAGATAAGGAGGGAATGTTTGCCTGGCAGATTTATTAATCCGTAAATGCTGACTGGAGACACAAAGCTGTTTGGGGGTGGTGGAGTCCCAAGAATCCTCCCAGATTAGTGGGCAGAGTGTAGATGAGGTGGCCGTAGGTACATAACACTAATTCAATATATTCTGCAATTTATAAAATGGGTTTGTATATATACAGCGACATTTCTCACCACTAATCACAAAAGATCAAGTAAAATCACCTTCTACAACACACATGGGGTTTATACACTTATTAATTGGAATGAACTATCAGAAGGTGTTTACTGTACCTATAAACCATACGCCCTCTCCCAGGAAAGCAATGCTACATCACTGACAGTCCCCATGACCACGGAGTGAAGCAAGATGTGAAATGAAAATAAAATCTTCAAGCAGCAGAGGACTCTTTGCCACCCAAAGAAATGGGCATGCAGCAAAACTGTATAAAACTGGCAACTAATTTCCTCCTCTTGCTACCTCTGATTTCATGCCCATCAGTAAGATGAAACATTTCACTCCTCATTTTCAGTGCAGTCTTTTGTTTTCCAATCCCAGGGAGATAAATTATGTCACAGTGAAACCTCCACCACCCCAGCCCATTGGCCACCTTGATAATCCAGAGAGTTTTCAAGAAATCACATGTCCTTTCTCGAATAATCTGTGCTTTGCTGGATGTAATTTATTTGTATAACAGATATAGAAAGTCTCCTCTACTTTACAGGAAGACATCAAGCAGAAGACAAAGCCTTCTAAAAAGTGCTTATGGTTACACTACAGCTTAAACTAGAAAGCACCATAATTTTTTTATTAAATATCACCAATAATGAATTGATAGCTTTAGTTCCATACAATAGCAAAAGTGCAATGAAATTAGAGACACAGAAAGACTTCAAAAGTTGGTCTACCATTAGGAAGGCCACTGCACAGTCTCTAAGGGGGTAAAGGAGTAACTGAAATAAGTACATTAGAGGCAGCTCTGCTTTCTTTTGGATGCAAAAATCTTTCATTGCTACTGACTTCCCTAAAGTTAGTGAGCAGAGAAAAAGAGAATCATCATTTCTCAATTTTATTATATGGATGACAGTATTTGATCTTTCTCATACAGTACAAGACCCTGGGAGCATGCTGCTAGGATAGAAAATGTTAGCTTTTACCTTTGAGAAGAGGCTTCTACTGCTCTCAGACACAAGAAAATATAAGAGTTTTCATGCTCAGTAGATTTTAAAAGCACCAGTTCTTCCCTTCCCTTCATTAATCAACCTTCATCTGGGAAATTCACAGCTCGTTATGGTTTTTTTTCTTATGTATGTATTTTGCATAGACAATACAAAGCAAAAGTATTATTGAAAGTAAATAACACTCAAAGAGTGTCTTGTATTAGACATTAAATAATTTACTTAAGTCTTCTAATAAAATTCTTTTAAAGCCATAACTATATCCTGATTCAGTGAGATACTAGACATATACAGAACTCTGAGAGAAAAGGCTCTTTTACCTATTTCAGACTCCTCAAGAGTCTTACAGTCAGACCTGCCCTCAAGCAGCTTCCCTCGAAGGGAGAGTTTCAGCCTCCTTCCAGTTCATAGCATGGTCAAGGGGAGGTATTCTACCCTACAGTAAATTTCAAGTACTTTTTCTGCTTATCTAGCTTCAAAGATCAAGCTAGTAATGGGACTTGCAAACAGTAAAATTAAGAACTCCAGAAGCTACACTGAACATTGCTGATAAAAACCACAAAACCAAGAGCTCTACTGCAAAGTAGGCTAAAGAGCACAAACTCAGAGATAAAAAGCCACTCTCGCAGTACATAATAATGATAACACAACCACCAAAGCAGAAATCAAAACCCTAGGTGCTTTGCATGTGGTTTTTGACAACAAACCAATTCATTTTGTTCCCCTCAATTCGCACACCAATACAACCAGCATTTTGCATACTCATTCTAAATAAAAACCCCATGATGTAATACAGATTAGAGTCCCTCTTGCTGCAGATTAGCATACATTAAAAAAGGGGGGGTGGGGAAATTAATACAGAATATTTGCAAATACCTTCAAACATACTTGCAAAAAGCTGCCTTGCAATATTAATTCAACCTACCCTGAATTTTTCCAAAAAATAAAGCATTTGGTTTACAACAAGCCACCTCGGTAGTACCCTCCTCTACACTTTTCAAACACACCGCTTATCAGAAAAATCAGAAGATGAGAAAACACTAAATATGAGCAGCAAACGAAAGTTGATGCCACTGTTAGAGCTATTTGCTATTCTACTCTCTTACTCTCTGGCACCACATGATATTAGGGTGGTATTTTTATTTCTGCATTTCTGTTTGCTCCTTATTAGGAAAAATAACAACCACCAAATAATCACAGCATCACACATTTCCAGATAGACTTTAAAGTTCACACATTATTGAGGCAAAATACACAGACGTGTTGTTAAGATTTGGTAACAGGCAGCTCTACAAGAGCTGAATTTCTAGGGCAATAGTTTATCACTTCTAAAAATAAACATATTCTATTGTTATAAAAATGAGAGTTTAACATCTAAAAATTCCAATGGGTTGGCCAGCACAGCAAGACCTGCCATCTGCTCCAAACCAGTGCTTAGAAATGGTGGAATTTGTTCAAGTTCCAAGACAACTCAATCTCAAGAACATTGTGTGAGCACAGTCTCACAGGACTGGCACAACAAGCCAAGTCCTCAGTGGTGAGTATGGCTCAAGCCTTATGTATTGATTCTCTAGTAATTTTTGGTGGGACCATAAAATGCCACAATAGGAATGAATTAAATTCTTTAAAAACATTCTTTAGTAAAACTGCATTATAAAACATCAAGCTATTCCATAGATTATAGCCTTGCAGAATTGAAGTGAGGTCCTCCATGAGACTGCTCCAATCAATACAATTTTTGCTCCAATTTTAAGAGGAACAGGGAGAAGAAAAAAAAAATCAAAACAAAAAAAGCACCAAAATGTGCATGTGGTCAGGGACAAACAAGGTCTTAAATGTGTCATGCAATCTGGCTTCTCATGGCTACCCCGTTCCAAACACTTCTGAGAATATGAAACCACAACGCCATAATGAAAACTCTTCCATATATATAATTATTGAATACAATCAGCGTCTGGTAGGATAGAAAAGAGAAGTCCAAATACACAGCTCTCATCCTGACAAACTGTCAGCTGGCACAATCAATCAGCAGCTTATGCTTTTACATATGATTTTTTTCAGGAAGTCAAAAGGAAAAGGACCTTCAGGGAACAGGAACATTTTAGAATAACAAGTGAAATCCTGGTTCTTTCATTTTATCCAGCTCACTGTCTACTTTAACCCCAGCTCCCCAAAAGTCCCTCCACTTCAAGACAGCATGCATTTTACAAAACACAGATATTATGACCTTACATTATTTTCTTAACTTAGAATGAGGTGCAATTCCTTCATAGATAGGCAAATAGAGGCAGAGCCAATCATGCTAAAGGACAAACAGGACTGTCTACAGTACCCAGAAGCCATCTCAACCCTTTGAGTTCAACACCTTCTGCATCCTTCCTCCTATTTCAAACACCACTGTGTCCAAGATCCTTATCTACTGAATTAAGCTTCTTAAGAGATAGTCACAGGATGTATATTACATCCCTTTAATACACATATTCAATATGCTCTATACTCTCCAAATTAAGAGTGCATCCCTATGTCAGCATCTAGAACCCAGCAGACAGTCACCTCATTCAGCAGTCACCTTTTAATTAAGCTTAAACCCAACATTCCAGTGCCATGCTCCACACCACAAGACACTCAAAGGCCCTTAATTCCTCGTTTGCACTTCAAGTTGTTTTTTTTTTAATTAAGAATTGAATAAAATCAATTTTATAATTAAATAAATAAAGCATTAAGCAATTCTAAGGCATAGCAGCTGGTAGGCCAGTTTTGCAGACTTAAAGGATGGGGGGGAAGAAGTCACAAACACAGAGACACACACACACAGAGTGGTTTACTGGGTGATCCAGACACATTCTCAAAGGCAGACATTGTGGGAGATGAAGTTACTAGGCAGGAAAAACAGTTGCTAAGTCTGAATATTTGGTTATTCTCAGCGCAGGGATTAGAAGAGGAAGTGTTGACAATGTAAGAGTAGCTACCATGGAGTCCCCAGAGCTTTAGTTGTCCCTGCTGATCCCGCAGCAAGGGGAGGGAGGAGTGAGTGACGGGACTCGCCCACAGTGACAGTGCCAGAATCAGGTTCGAATGGCACTCACAGCATGTTAGACATTGTCATTTTAATATGGACTCTCACAGGCTCTCTGGAAGAACATACCTATCTATACATAGATTCTCTGCAGTAATAGCAGTACACCTTGATGTCACAGCTCCTGGTAAATTATACTGCTCCTTTTTCTAGTATATATCTAAGTGGTAACAGTAAAAGGCAGAAAACACTTTTTCCCCAACATCACTATGTCCAAGTGAAGTGATGGACACATATATTAGACCTTTAAACAACTTGCAGCAAGATCCCTTTGATCCCCTTAAAGCAAGTCTTTCTCAAACTTGTTCTCACTGAAGCTAAATGGACTTTCAGGACAAGACCGTAACAAAGTCTACCTGCCCTCCCAAAAAAAGCCTGATGGATCCCTCTCTATTACATTTAAGTGCTATTTATTCAGAGTTCCAAGCACAGAAATAACATAATTTGAAAATATTTCTAATAGCTTAAATTTAGCAGATATCAAAATGAAATTGTGCCATCCAAAATTAATATGCTTTAAAGTATAGATGACTCAAAATTAAGACTACTCTTTTTCCTGCACTTTTTGATTAAAAGTCTTGCAGAATCACTTCTGTAATTGCAGAAAGCTTTCAGGTACACCAAAAACAGGGAATTACTTGAAGGTTTCCCAAATTCTACACATCAGCAGCTGGTTGTTTCACTCCAGCTTTAGCCTCTACAAATGCCACAAAATGACCATCAGACCTCAAAAGCCAAACATGGTGACCCACAACTTCAGACAGATTCCCTTCCCCATGTTATTTGTTACCAGGAGTTGCAGGAGTGGAGCAGAGGCTGTGACAATGAGAGGGAAATAAGCAGATAGACAGGATGGCCTGTGTAGGCAAAGGGGGATGCAGATAAGAACACTCCCTCTTTATTCACTCATTTTTTATGGGAAGAGCCTTAAATGAGTAGCACCAGAAAAGACTTTTTTTTTTTT
>VZTY01013235.1:576790-595923 GCA_013400935.1 Turnix velox
AGACCAAGAAGTTGGAGGAAAAAAATATTTTTAAAATAATTTTTAAAAAAATAAAAATTACAAAAAAAAACCCCACGCTTTGTGTCAGTCAGTATAAAAACAAGCCACCACTAAATGTTTCTTTCAATTTACATGCATTTCCTTCTCAATTGGAAAGATCAATAGTTTTAAGAAAAACACTACACCTTCTTTCTGCTCCATATGTTTCTCTTATTGGTTCATTTACACTGGGCTGTTCTGGTAGGAGCAGTTAGTACATCTTTTTGTCATTTTAGCCCTCCCCAGCCATTAGTGCTAACAGCTGAGACGGCATAGCTCCCCTCTGCCACCCTGCCTGAGCACTGCATCTCTTTCCCCGGCCTTTCTCCCTTTGACTAATGTTCACCAACACTCATACATCATTCCCAAATTGGTCCAAATGAATTAAACACAGCTCTGCTTAACATTACGAGATTTAAATGGATTTTCTCTCTACAGGTCTGCCCCATAATTGGGTTTATCCATCTTGTTGAAGTACAGTTTACACTTGCTAACATCACGCCAATTCAAGCTACATTTTCTGCTCCAGTGGCAGGAGCGAAGCAGATTTGTCATCGGATCATAACAGGTAATTCAAACAACAATTAGTTTGATGACGGCCCGTATGTCAATGTCTGGTCCCAGCCAGCGCTGCTCACACCCACTGCTCTCTGTGCACTAAGATGAATTGTGCTCACAATTCTTCAATTTCAATCCACAAATACTTACCAGGAAAAAAAGCTGGCACTCGATTGACACAAAACCATCCTGTTGCCCAGAGGGAGGAGCAACCCAGAGCAGAGGTGGGTGGTGGCACCCGCTCTGCCCTCCAGCTACAACACAGATAATGGCTTCCACCACGTTTGCCCAGGACATCAGCAGCGCTTTGGGAAAACCTTTCTCACACACTCAACAAACAATTCCCAACCTCAAAAGCCTGGCAGGCAGATGTAAACCATCACAGCTCTGCAGCCTGGAGCAGAGAGACAAGTCTCAGTGGATGCTGGAAGGAGACTATTTTCTGCTGGGTGCCATATTCACAAACCCACCAGCATCTGCAGGGGAAATTACAAAAAGGCAAGCATCACTGAAGATGAAGCCCTGAGCTTCTCAACTTGGGCAGCGAGCACCAGAAAGCTTCAGACTGCTATATATTAAGAGAGAAAGGGAAGAACACCCACGGGTCCTGATTTCTAGTGAAATGCTTCAGCATCCAGCTCACACACTAATGTTCAAAATATTTGCAGGCAAAGTCATGCATTTTGGGTTTGAAAATACCACATATTTCTTGAAGGGCTGATTTTGCCAATTAGACGAGTCATAATTTGCCTCTCCAAATCTATTTAAGAAACCTTGCTTCAAATCACAAGAAACATTCTTTTCTTAGGGACAAAGAAATCTAATAACACATTCATGTTTTTCAGGTCCCTTTACAAACATGGGGTAATTTGGGACATGGAATTGATAACTTCAAACATCCATATACATCAGTATCTATACAATTGATCAGTCTCTTGGCTCGTTTTCTTCTTATTCTTTCTATTTTAGAGGAAGAAAAAAATCACTGTCTAACAGATATTCCACGATTTGATTTTGTCTCAAGATAGAACCTAACCCACAATGCTATTTGCTTCACATCATTTAACTGAAAAATCCAGCTACCTGGCTGAAAATGTATGAAGTCTTTTCATAATTAGAAAAAGATCTCCACTAAAAGAAACCAACATTCAGATAGATGTCTTGGTTTAAAAATTAAAATGTACTTAATGAGCAACAAAGATAGCAGCGACTAAAGATTTTTCAAAGCTAATACCAAGACACCATAAAAACCTCTTTAACCTAAACATTGTAAAAGATGATGATTCATTTCAGATCAAAAAGTAGGTAAAGTAATGGTATATTAAATATCCTCCTTCAGGAGGTGGCAAGGGGAAATTCAGAATAGATAGAGAAAAGACACACGAGAACCTTATCAGAATCTGGAAAACACAGTCCTATTTCTCTACACCAAAATTTATATAAGATATAAATCAGTGTCCTGAAAAAATCTACAGTACTCTGTGTGCTATTTCTGGTTCACATTTTCTACTAAAATATCATCACTGCCTTTTTGCCTTTTGTGTGTGTCCAAAAAAAAATTACAACTATTTCTCTTTTTTTTTAATTTTGATGCATGGGTTATCTGCACATATAAATCAGACTCATGATGGCCTGATGCTTAGCTGAAATAAATCATGAGAGGGTCACTGGGGCTTTTTGTGGATTTTAAGGGTTTTTTGTTGGTTGGGAATTTTTTTCCCCTGAAGCAGAGTTACAACAGCTTGTACAGTCTTTGGACAACACAGATTTAGCAATTCCACATTTGTTTTTTCATCATGCTGGTATTTCAGCATAATTCTTAACACCGGGAATGGCTCCAAGTGTCTCGGGTCACTTCTGAAAGTACAGTTGGCACCAATCCCACAGGTCATTCCCTTGGAGGGTTTCCCAAGGTCTAAGGAGCATCCAACCCAAAACTCCCAAATCCACTCACAGACATCAATTCCCACACAAGTCTGGTGATTTGTGCCTAACAAGCCCTGAAGGAAAAAAAACCATCATGATCCCCTAGATGTTCAGATTAATGGACAGAAGGAGCATCTCCACCACACTACCAGCACTGGCCAGGGAAGCTGTGGCAAGAATCAGGACCCAGTTTTGCAACTGTCACTCCTGTCCCACTGAAGGCTGTGGATATGGGGTAATGTCTCCAGGCCAGACCCTTATCACCCTTTATCTGCAACAAGGCCACCAAGCTACTTGTATCCTAGTGCAAACCAGCCCACTTAATTGTACAGCAGGAGGAGAAGCAATCTTAACAGTGTGGTGTTTATTTTTGTTGAGCTGGCATGGGCACAAGGCACAGGTTTGCCTGGGAGAGAAGGGCAGGGTTCACGGCATTAAAAAAAAAAAAAAAAAAAAGGGCTTCTTGATTTGGGCATTGCCTGGCACCTCTGAGCCAGCAGATTCCAGCTCTTGACAGCCAGGAAATACCCTCTCTCTCAGTCATCACTCAAAATAATAGATATTTATTTATAAATTGCATGCAGCCTGTTCCCCTAGCATGGGGCTGAGTGGAGCCGAAATAAGAGCAAGGCAATCCCTAATCATCAGAATAGTCACAAACACAACAGGGACCACAAGTCCCTGGCAGGGAAGCTTAAACTGTACCAGGAAACATCACCAGCACCCAAGAAATCATGGAGACACTGTAAAGTTTCTCAATGCTTTAGATCTATTCTCTCTTCCAACCCAGGAAGACCTTTCCCAGGTCATAATCCCTCAAAGAGGAGACTTCCTACTCTATCACCAAGCCGGCTCAGCTCCAGCCATAGAGTGCAGGTGTCAGATTGACATCATGGCAGAAAAGGAGATGGGAGCTGGGGATGCCTGGGATGCAGAGCTCAGGACAACACAGCCAAAAGCCTACACAGTGAGCAGGAACTGAGTGCAGCACCTAGTAAGTGGATTTTTACTTTTTCCCCCCCTCTTCTTTAATTTAGTAAGTCTCCGCTATCACTAGCAGCCAGTGCAAAGCCTCAAAGCCAAGCAGAATAATACATCCTCAGGCTTTTGTATCCCAGCTTGCCCTGACGGCTTCCGTTGCAAATCAGTTGTCATAGAAAGAGACTGGACTTGAGAAGCCGATTAAACAAAGCTCGTCCTGCTCCTGTCTGATGCAGAGCTCCCTCGTCCAGCTCCTCATTAACAGGCTCACAGATATCCACTGTGACTGCTAACTCCACTGGCTGCTGAAGGGCATGCACCACACTGGCAAGAGGCCGGATATGGGGAAAAAAAACAAAATCCAGCCTTTCTGAGTAGTCCCACAGCTGAGTGGATCACTGTGCTGGAACTACTCTCCTGTGGCAGCCAAGCTCAGGCAACCAGCAATGGGAGCACAGCTGAGGTCAGGAGAGAGCAGAGGGCACTGGACCAGCCAAAGGTCCAGTTTCATAGTTGCATGGCTTTCATAGTTTGGTTTCATGGCTGTCCCTAGGCAGAGTTCCCCAAAAAAACAGTTTTCCAGAGTTTGATTCAGAGATATGGAGAGCCTCCATATCCCCAAGCAAAGAGCCTTGGACAAGAGCCGACCAAACAGGCACAGTGGTCAAAGTAGGTCTTGCTTTGAGGGGAGAGCAGAACACCAGAAACAAAAGCGAGTATACAAAGGCCCTCTTTAAAATAATAATTACAAAAGAAAAATCCATAGGAAAACTCCCATTGGCTTCATCAAGGCTGGGATGTGGCCCAACCTTGTAGAGCCGCCCCGGGGGAAGGCAATTAGACTCACTCAAAGGGATGCCAAAAAATTTAGCAGAGCATCCATAATCACCCCGAAACATTTTCTACTAGCAAAGCATAATGGGTTTATCGGTCATTTCTCAATTAAGTGGTGCTTAAGTTGACCGGGGAGTGGATTCCTATTGTACATTGATTAGCCAATAAAAATACATTAAAAAGCAAGTTGGACAACCGACAAGGAATGTCATCCCTCTCCATCTGCCAAGCAAGGTGTTCTCTGGGATAAGCTGCCATACCTTCTCTCCACCTCTTCTACCAGCTCAGCTACTGTGCAAAACACTTACACGATGAATGAATTCCTAGGGCTACTTGTAAGATTACCAGGCGCAGCCCCGTTAAACATTCATTTGGATTTAAGACAACACATTAAAAATCACAAAGCAAGTGAGCACCAAAGCTAAATAAACAGAACAGTCCATTACTGACTTATTCCCCCTGTCATTACTCCACATCATCCCTCCCCACTCTCTGCACTCAGAGAGTATCCCACGGATCAATAGCAAGGCTCATTGATTATAATTGGAACAGGATCACACCCTTTTCCTTCCAGGTCACAAGGCACAATGACTACAAGCCATTAATTATTTTGTGGCACCACTCAATGACTGTATTTATGCCATATATGTAGTTATGATTATTCCATGGTATAATGTTCATTTATTTCAGCAACAATCTGACAAACTGTATTTATGCTGCACCTTTGGCCTCTTTGCTTGAACTCTGCACAGCAATGTCACTCAGCTGGGATTACTTCTAACAGCAAAGCCTCTAAACAGCTTTCAAACCGACAGTGTTTCTTGGATATTGTTTTGTTTTAGTCTCCAACAAAAGGGCATTTTCTTGCTCCCTGCTCTTCCTCCCTCTTCCCCTTCCTCCTCAAACTAGCGGCCAAAGAAAATCAAGGATTAAGTTACATCTCTTGCATGTTCCCTATGAGCACAGCAAGTCTGAAGCGTTACCAGGGTTCACCCAAGAAGGTGCATTCCTCCACACAAATGGGGAAACCACCTGTCAAACCCTGGCAAAGAACCTGAGAAACCCCATCACTACCTAAATTCCCTCAGGAGCTGCAGAAGATCATGACTGGTCATCTAGGAACGTCACTTTAAACAAGTGACTTTAATCACAGACATTCCAATACTGCAGTCACAACAACCTCCTGACCATTCTGGGATCATTTATGGACAGCCAGCAGCACAAATTATTAATGCAGCTTCTGTACTTCAGAGAAAGAAGAAAGGCATAAATGCATACCTATATTTTAAATATAAATTTATGTATTTATAATCCTGCACACACACACATATAAGTCTCTTTGCCATAATCAAAAAGGCTGGTTGTCTGAAGGTGTTATAAATGCCCTTCAGAGCTCATTTGGCCTGGTCTACATAATCTCACCAGTGATTCTACCACTTGTAAATATTCCGAATTCATGCCAATAAAATATTCTGAGCAAGCAGACAGCCTATATATATCTGTATCTATGCATGGAGCCATTAACATCCGTTTGTGGTTTGTTATTCTTGTGAAACATAAGTAGGGGAAGGGAGGGAGAAGAGGGAAAGTCCAAATCATGTGTCCTCACAAAGGACATTGAGCACTCAGCAAGTCAGGAAAGTGGAAGCTCACACCCTGTGCATGAGATACAGCAGCTCCACACCACTCTTCTTCATTTCAAAACTGAAAGCATGGCAGAGGCAAGAACGTCAAGGAGCAGGGAGATAAATGTAGAAACTGATGTCGTGTCATGCCCTCATAAAAGGCCTGGATACACCTACAGAGCCTTCCTTATGACTGTCATATAAACATTACACTGGGGCTGTGTACAGGAGATTAAACAGCAGGGGAGGGAAGCTTCACATGTGTCATGCTACCAAAGGTTATTTTAGGATCAGCTTAGAAGCTGAGTAGTGGGTGGCAGCTGATGATATTACTACAGGCATATTTAAATATCATGGGCCCAAACTCTCATTAGGATCTTTCATAAAGGGTCGTGGTTGCACTGTGACTTGAGCTTGAAACTTGGCTGCAGAGCAGCCCACGTTCTCAGGGCTGCGTTGATCCCTCCTGGGCACAAGTCTTCCCTCAGAACAGGACATAAACAGGGCATAAGCACTTTGGCTTAAAGAACTGTATTTGTTCAAGGAATATGAGACTCAAGAAGGATTCTCCCAGCAAGGACCACCCTATGACCCTATGAATCATGAGGACACAAAACACTTGGGGACAGAGCACATGCAAGTATCATACAGACTGTCCTACACAACCACATCACCATCAAGTTATGTTATCCCACCATCCAGCACCAAAGCAGAGTTTACCTGCCTCGGTACATCACACAAGTCTCAGAAGCTCGGTCACTACTCAGCAAGTTCCAGCTGTTGGTGGATGACATCTAGATGGCAACTCTGAAGATGAAGAGGGCTTTGGAAGAGTACAACCCATCTTAACATGGATTCAGAAAAATCTGTATTTAAGGGAGTCTGTCTACACCTATCTAAGAAATACCTCTGTTCTCCCATACAAGCAGCATGTAGTCTTCAAAATCATGAGCCAGGAGAGGAGCACCATGTCCATGGCTTGTGTCACCAAACAATGCTGCAAGTCCTGTCTTTAAGTGACTAAATACCAGGTGACTTCAAGGAAACCACTTGGCATGTTCACACCAAGGGTGACCACTGAGGAGAGCACCTAATGGTGGTGCTGCTCTCAGATACAGACATGCCCTCCTCTAAAAGATTCCCCCAAATGACAAGCACTTGATTATTGAATGTTGTCATGACCTCAAAGTTACATTTTAAAAATTGGGGTTTTTACACATATACACATTATGTATTGTATTATATATTGTATGCATTAGTATATTCAAGTGTTATATAGATTATGGTGTTATACAGATATGGTGTTGGCATTATATAGCTATTAATACGTTGGTGGGTTTTTATATGCGACAGATATTAGTAGTTTCCCTATCAATCTCTTCCAGATTTCTGCATCAAATCCTTGATTCATAATCAGATCTTTCAAGATTCACAGCACAGTGAGTAGAAAATCTGCAAACGTTTACTTTTAAAAGGGGGCTCTATGTTCAAAATGAACCATTACATTGAAAAGCAGCTAATTTTATCTTAATAAATTTGTAGCTTTTAAGCCATACAAAACCTGTACTCTAAAGTCAGTTTCATTCACTTGCAGTTCCTTTCCTGCTTTATACTGTTCCAAGATTTTTGGTACCTGTGATTGCACAGAAGGCCTCGAATGATTAAAATCAAGCATTTCTACTGGGAGAAACTGCTGTTTGTCAGCTTTAACAGGCACAAAAGTATAAATAAAATCTGGGACTCGGTTTGAGTGGGCAATGCTCCTTCAAGATGTGAAAGCATTCAAATAACAGCAGATGTTAAATGCTCCTCTAGCTCTGTCATTTAATGGGACATCATTTCTTGGCTTTTTTCAGCACAGTAGGATCATTCATCACAGACATATTCCCCTGCATTTAGCCCTGAATTGAAGTTCTAAATCAACTAATGCTGGACCTGGGATGGGAGAGAACAAGACACCAGGCAGTGCCCATCCACCTGCTCAAGCATTCCCAGTGCCTTACCAGAAAAGAGTTTAGTTGCACTAAAGGCACCATCCCTGAAGGTATTTAAGAAAAAGGTAGACATAGAACTTAAGAAATATAGTTCAGTGACTGATGGTTCTTGACAGAGTTACATTGATGGTTGTACTCAGTGATTTAAAAGTTCTCTTCCAACCAAGACAATTCTATGATTCTATGAAAACAGGCCATCATAGAACTCCAAGATCTTGTACCCCATACAGTTCCTAACCAACAAACTAAAACACAACATATTCTGCACTGAGTGTACATAGCATGGAACAGGCTGAACGATATAAATTTCTAAGGCAAGTACATAATGCTACAAACACAGCAACAGAACAATAGAAACAGGTGCAAACAGTGGCAACCAACGCAACCTATACTGGTAAACACTGAAGAAAAGGTTAACAAGACCAGTTTCATCCTCCATTAGTTTGGTGTATATACACTCATGCATTTAAAAAAAGAATATCAGTACATAATGCTCTTAAATTATTATATGAGTAGAACAAAGAAATTAAGTCTTTCACTCATAAAGTTTACTTTGTTTCAACAAAATTCACACAACTACAAAGGCAAACCGCCTTAACCACTAACTTACATCACTTGTCAGAAATAAGATCACCTCAACAGTCTGCAATTCAGAAGGTTAATCTACTTAAAGTTTTAGGACAAATCACTGCTCATTATCTCATTGCAACTACACTCTTTGGCAAGGGAGGGTCACACCACCCACCAAACAGGGGAAAAAAAAAAAAACAAACCCACACATATCCAGTATACCAAACCATGGCACTTCCTTGAATGATTATTTATTGCAAGACTTCCAGGCAGTCTTGAATGTGTGAGAAATATTTCTTTACATAACTTCAAGTTAACTTTTATTTATTGAGGACCCTTGATTGTTTCTCCAGTGTAAGCCTGTATACTTTTCCTCCAGTATAACACCTGACAATGTCTGGAAGACAACCAGTTTTTTCTGACCACAAGGGTCAGGCACAATTATGTTAGTGCATAACCAAGATGTGAGAAACTACCCCATTTCTCTCCTGATCAAACAGTTCCATACCCAAGACTCGTGTCGTGCTACTCAGCTGAGTTATTACTCATTGAAAAAGAACAACGAGTAACTTCTGAACCATACCACAGGCAACGGCCATTTTCTCCCCCCTACATAAATTAAAATGCCAAATACCAAATCTATTTGGAGCAGCCAAGATTAATTCCAACAAGCAAATCACCAAAAGGATAAACTGATCTGAACATTTATCCAAACACTAATAATTATCACAGCTTATTAGTTTGTTGTACCCCAAATGCATAGAGTACTTCAGATAATAGAGAAAGTCAGATCCTTGCCTGGAGGAAATTAAGAAAGATGAAACTTCAAGAGAAACCAATCTCAATTTACAACCACTTGTGATAGGACTGACATGGAGACTGGCTTTCACTTTGCACAAGTGACTTTTAGCCTTTACTGGAATTCCCTCCAAGGATCATGACCCATTGCTAGACATTCATAAAGTTAGACCAAACAATAACTCTCTGCATCAATATAACAGAGTACCTAAGAAAGTTCCTCTGGTGGCATGAGACAGTGGGTCACCTTTAGAGACTAAACATATGTCCAGCTTCAGAGAAAAGAAATCATAAGTCAAATAGACAAACTTTCTTGATCTTGCTCCTACCAAACAAGAGCATACCCATGTGAATGTACATCTAATGCAACTTACTGATTGTTATCAGAAATCAGTCGGGGTTGCTGATTGCTGGCACCAAACACCAGCCCAGTATCTCAGCTCCATGCAAACATTCAGGTTTAGCCATGATCACTCTTGAAGGCAATCAGTGTGCAAGAACATTACTAACCAGCTTCATGCAACTATACCTTGAAAAGTGACTCCATGAAAGTGGTATGAGGGTGAGGTAGGGAGGAAAGAGGAGTGTAGTGTTTATTTCCTTTTAACTTTCCATTTCATATGTGTTTGGTGCCATGTTTGAACATGTTCAGACACTTCATCTCCTCCCCACTTACCATTCTTCCAAATGCTTGTCCTACAAATTATGTCTGGGATCTGAAAATTAAACATAAGTCTTTCCTTCTTTCTTATGCACATAGAGTAATAAAAAGACTTTGCAATCCAAATTCTGCACTTGTGTACACCTGTGTTAACCTCATTGTCCTCAAATTATTCCCTTAACAATGGCTGTGGGTTTGTACAGGTGTTGAACAAGCCCCGTAATTGGAATTTAACAAACAATTCCAACAGTAGAGTGGAAACAAAAGAGAAAGAATTCAGCACGCTCCATTTGGTATTAGCTAATGTGTTCAAGGAGCAGGAAAAACAAAAAAATTAAAAGGTATTAAAGCATGTGCAGATACTGACAGGCAGACCACAAGACTTCCAAAAAATATTGGTTTTCTACTTGAATCTGAGAGCAATAGTAGAAAAGCCTTTGATTCTCATTTGCCCAATCTTTGCAGTATTTTCTTTTTCCTTCCTTCTTCACTACGTATGTTGCTTCCTACATGAACTTCATAATCTCCTCTCTGGGATCACAAATTTAGGCCACAATCCTACAAAAGTCTAAATGCTTGGTCCCAGACAGGCTAAGGATGATTCTTTGGAGGGCTGACACAGAGGTGAGCCTGGCACGCCTGCAGGACTGAGGCTTTGTTTGCACCAGCAATTCCAGGGAAGCAAAGCACCTCCAAACTACCTCCCATGGCATGAAGAAACATCCTCACCTAAAGGCAGAAGAGCTAATGGGGCCAAGCAGGAAAGCCAGCCTGAAGAAATGTCATGCTATACGAAGATGATATTGACTACTTCATGACACTGCCTCACAACTAAATTCAAGAGCTGCTTTTCTAAGCTGAGATATAAATTCAAATAAAAGCTTTCTGCTGCTGTCATGAGCCCGTTTGCAACAAGGATTTAAAACCAGCCTCCTCCAGCCCTTTTTCCTCCATGTATCCTGGGGCCAGGACATTGACTCTAGATGTAGTTAGACTTTGTTGAGATGAATAACTTGTTCATAACGGTCTTAACAGGAAAGGTTATCCGGCTGGCAAATGAAAGGGATCAGTTGACTTCGTAGGGCCAGCAATTACTCCTTAGTGATGGAGAATTACTACAGAACACTCATTACTGAAGAGATGCCAGTTACTGACAAATTACCAAACTGAGAAATTAATTACCATCTGAGAAAATAATGCACAAGGGATAGGACTGAGAAAGCCATGTTCAAGAGAGGTCCATAATTTGTGACAAGTACATTCTAATCAACAATTAGTCCTGGTACAATTAGTACCACACTGGGTACTCTTTCAGGATGGCAGACATCACAACTGGTCTGCAAACCATCAATAGTTGAGAAAAAAACCAGCATCATCTAAAAATGGAGACATTGTTCAACCTGAACATGGCATTGTCCAACACAACAGACCCGACTCTATGCTCCAACACTGCATAAGCGACTCAGTGTTACTGCCAGGAAGATCGTTGTTTCCTAACTCCTCCTTGTGCCTACAAGATGACTTCTACATCATCTTTATAGGAGGGAAAACCCTCCTGTACTCAACAAACCACACAGGCAAGTGAACAAGAGGAATACATGCTCCAAGGAAGCATGTGCTGTTGAATGGCAACAGGCATTTCTTCAGTGCAAACTGGCAGATAAGTAATTCTTCCACAGCATTTTTATGGTACAGACCAATCCCATGAAAAAAAAAAAAAATTAAAAAAAAAAAGAGTTTTGGTAAAATATAAAAAGTTCTTGGCAAATTCTTGCATCATCATCATCCAATACAAGATAATTGAGAGAGGTGGGGAGATGGGGAGAGAGATCTATATACAAAAAACTGCCCATGACCTCTGAGCTACAACTTTCACAACCAAGAGTATTTATTAGCTTTAGCAGTGTTTCTGTAATCAGCAGCAAGACCTTCCTTCCTTTTTCTTTTACTCCCTATCTTATGAACCCAATGCAAATGCCAGCCAATTCCAAGTCTCCGGGAGAAATGGGGGGATGAATTCCCATGTCTTCAGGAGAGAAGGGGGGATGAATTTGACAGAGCCCAAACACAAGAGCCTAAGCAGCCATGGCACAGGCCTTGAAGGCAATGTGATACTGAGAAACACAAGAGAGAGTGAAGACATCAGCCTAAAGAACTCTTCTTTATCTCTCTACATGCAGATGTAGCAGCAAATGAAGAGGAGGAGACATGCAACACTGCCTAAATCATTAAGTAAAACAGCCAAGGTCACTACATCCAAGCATTTGCACAGCAGAAATCCTACATTATTTAGGGGAGAACAAATAAAAGGTAATCACAAAGCCTAAACAGCTCAGAAAACGGACATGAGAATTACTAACTTCACTCTCAGATGATTACTGGGAGTGGGGGGGGAGAAAGAATTAAAAAAAAAAAAAATCAAAGCACTTAATATTTTATTTCCTTTAAAAGGCGTGCAGGAAATTTAGCAGTCACTCCCTTGGGCGAGAACACCCACGCTGCTCACTCATTGACTCCTGCTTTTCCTCTGTGTAGCATCTGACCAAAGGGAGCCCAGACTGAGGTCTCCAGACACTTCTGCATCGTGTGCTCAGCAACAACTCTCACTTCTACAGTTTTATTTGGCGCGTTCACAAGACCCGGTCGCATGGAATCCACAGGCCTGATCCTTCTCCTAATAAGAGCAATGGCAAAACTCCAGCTGATTCAATAGTTCCGGACAGACTTTGCAGTGGCAAAAGGAGAAATTTTAAGGGTCCAAGCCTTATTCATTCAGTCTTCTTGCTTCCACGAGTAATCCTATTAAAAATAGTGGAACTGCTCCAAAAAGTCACATGCAGGATTGAATAAGAGGAGAAAACTGACTGAAAAATATTTGGGGTCCCACCTCCAGCAGAGCACAAGTGCATCCCCCAAAGGATCCTCTTATTTCTGTGTATCAAATTAGAGCATCAATAAATAAAATGAAAAACATAAAATTATTTTAAAAAAAAACAGTAAGGAAAATGTTTGCAAATGTCATTTGAGGCAGGAAGAAGAAACCTAAGTCTTTCTCCTTTTAAAACAAGGGCAATCAAATGATGAGTAGTTGAAAACATGGCCACACACACACACACACACACTCCTTCATATACACACACATACACAGAAGGCAGTTCATCAGAAGTGAATCGGGGAGAGAAAGATGAATTTGAACCCTTTATCCCCTGTCCTTTATAAAGGCTGCCACTCAGTAAACGGAGATTGCTCTAATTACTGTGACAATTCTGCACTCCGTTCAAACAACTTTTGTGTTCTGGACAGGTTTCTCTGCGAGTTTTAAATTCTTGGCCTGAGAACCACTCTTGTCTAAAAGAGGTTTCTCGTTGCAAGCGCAGAATGCAACACTAACAAGTTGTCCCTCTTTTCAGCTCTTTTCATTCTCCTCTTTTCCAATTGCCTGATTCAGGGCTTAATGGAAACTTGTCAAGGCTTTTCTTCCCACAAACCCTGTAGAGCCCCAAGGCAATCTGTGCACAGAGTAACCACAGGAATCTCATATTGTCAATTAAAATTGAATAGACACCTGATAGCCCAGGATACGATCACGAATATACATCACATGCATATACACAGATGTGCCCACCTAACCAGCCTGATACCAGCTTTTGGGTATGGCAGCATGGTAACACATAGGGTTCCCATTTACAACCACTCGGCTGCACCCAGCTTCTAGTTTTCACCTTCTGATTTCATATTTATGAAATTTAATTTCATATTTATGAGATTTAAAAACAAAGAACTTTCAAGCACTGTAGTTGAGCAAGAGATTTCAATGGAAAATAAACTGACTACGTACACAAGGCATTTGTCCTTTAATAACCCTAGGGATTCTAAAGATGTTTAGCTACTATCCAGATAAAATAAGCTCTGTGGATATTCATTACACAGCAGTTTTGTGACTAGTACAGAAGCTAAGTTTGTGACCAGCTCCTTTATTTTCCCCCTATCCCTTTTCTATTTTTTTTTAATTGACTAAAACTGCATGTTTTAGCTTAAAGCATGTATAAGAATTAAGAAAAAGCCATAGGGGAACATAAAAGAATCAGTAGTAAATTGAGACATTTAGACATTATTAATACTAAAATTTTAAAATCTCAAAAACTTGACTTCCAAATAACTGTCATCTGTAACTCCTTTCAAAGGGATAAAACCTCCCTGTCAATGTCCCAGAGAAAACAAAGGCAGAAACACTGATTGCCATCTTATTCTTCTGATGTGCTCATTCAAGGTCATACCTTCCTGTGGATTCTTTAATACTGGCAAACATTTATAATAGGATCATTTAAACAGCAATCTGTTCAGCCTGGGCGTAGATCAATGCAGCATCTATATGCTGCCTTCCAGACCTTGCCCATGTCAGAGTAGTGGCCCTGGTTTTATAAATCTCCTAAATCTAATTAAACCAATGCAAACCTCTTAACTGTGTATGCTCCCAAACCAGTTCACCGGTTTAACCAAGTTAAAATTATTCAGGCAAAGGTTTAAAGCAGTTCCAAGAGAACCTTTATTAAATATTTGCATCAGTTAAAACCAGAAATCAATGCAGTGGCTTATCTTCAGGGTAGAGAAACCTCAGACTTTTCCAGATCATTATTTAAGGAGTCACTGACTCCAGCGGGAGTTTGGATGTGCTCAGAGAGGCACGCCCCCACTTTCCCTTGCTCTATTTTACCCATTCTTAAAATAGAACAATTTGTCTCTATTGTATCAACATCTAAGAATATTCCCCAGAAGGTCCCTTTGCAACCTTTTCAGTTTGGCTTTTTCTATTACTTTCTACACACTCCTTTTGGAATTTTTGGGTGTCCTGGCTGCATCGCTATCACTACTCAATCAAAAAGCAGATATTGATTTTGTTGTATAAAGGCAGAGGCTGACTTTGTTGTATACAGCACCTTTCACACCATGGATACTCTGGAGAGCCCTACAAAGCTGTGAGGTAGATATTGGTTGAGCACAATTACATATTCATGTTTGGAAGCCATTAGGTGTGCAATCATATTTCCCATACAGCCTAGAGCATTAAAACCTGTTCTGCCAAGAGGGGAAAACCAGTTAGCTACAACTAACTGTATCAGTGGGACTAACCAAATGGTTATGGGACCTTTAAAACACAGAGACCCTCTGGAAATCAGCCCCACTTCCCACCAAAATACCTCCAGGAGTTTGGTACCCAAAACACTTGACCCTAAAAAGATGCTGCCCTCCCATCTTCTCCCTCCTCACGCTTCCTTCAGCAAGCAGCAAAAAGCATTTCAAACAATGCAAATCCATCCTCTGCTCACCAAAGCCTACTTGTCCCCTATAATTTCTATCATTTTGCTGTCATCATTTCTTCTTTGCTGAAACCAGCAGCACATGAGTCAGAGAACAATCATTAACTTTTACAACTTCCATACAAATCCACCTACTCATACTAGAAAAGCAGTATTGACATGCAACGCACACAGCTTGAGACCAAATCCTGATCCTGCCAGGATGCTCCATGCTTCTGTGGAAAAGTCACATACTGTGGAGGTAGGAGCTCATTTAAGAAACTACCACTGAAAACCTAACTTTTTTTTCCCACCCCCCGCAAGCACCACAGAAACACCAATATATCAATATGACATTTAGTTGAGTTTGGCTTTTTCAATACTTTTATCTGCTTTGGAAGAAGTTGGCCATTGGTTTGAGACACGTGGGGCCTGATCCAAAGCCCTTCGTTATTAATAGAAGCCTTTTTTTTTTTTTTTTTTTCTCAGTTTCTTCAATGGATCTTGGAGCAAGCCCAAGGAAGACAAGATTTCACAGCAGTAAGAGTGACACACATTCTCCGCATTCAAAAAACAACAATACGGGAAATTTACGATGTCAATCTGTATCACGTAGTTTTGTTTGTGTTCTAGTTTTTTTTTTTTAAAAAAAAAAGCTCTAGGTCTGATTAATGCACCCAAAAAGTGCCTCCGAAGTTGGAAGGAATTACAGAAAGATACAAAAAGCCATGGCAAGATATCTAACATTCTCAGTGCTTTCCCCAGCCAGAATATAGAGCCATCCTCTACCACAATGTTTCTTTTAAGTCACTGCAGCCACATTTTAAAGTGTCCAACCCTTATAAACTCCTCTGGTAACAGCTACCACATAACTCACGGTGAATTAATTTGTATCAATATGGCCATCACACGCATTTCCATATGAAACCCATTGTTCTGGAGCATTAATAAAAACCTCACCCGGAGAAGCAACGTGGTACCCCCCCTATATGTAGTTTAAAGAAATGGAAATTAAACGCATCGAAACCAAACTGCTAATATCTTCAGTGCATCGTAATTGGCACAGCGAGCAGAACCCCAGTTATCTTCTCAGTACGTATTTATAGCATCACCCTTCCCCATTCATTCCACATTTTCTTAGAGAATCTGCTGTACCCTACATCTGCAATTCATTGACTTTACAATTTACCACATGTTGAGATGGAGAGGTCTCAGCTCCATTTGAATCACTGCACAAATATGCAAGTGATTTATCGTTTTAAAACTGAAGCCTGCAGAAGAACGACTCCACTTTTCCTGAACATTACTCCTTCTGGCAGACCATGAACAATTACAGCGCGTACTAATTAAGCTCTGTAAATGTGCTGTGCCCTGCTAATGCCTACCAGGCCTCAAATTTAGTTGCATGAAGCCAAACTTCAGCCAGCGACTTAACTCATTCAGCACTGCCCGCTTGCCTGAGCGTGACCCCGCGAAGAATAAGGGTCGAGGGTTTAGCCGACCTAAAACAAAGGCGTGAGACTGAACAGATTTTGCCGGAAAGAATCAGGGAGGAGAGAAGGGGGGGTTGAATATGCCAGAGGAGGGGGGTGAGAAGCGTCCTGGGAAACAGAGGAACATCCTTGTTGATAACCTGTTAAAAAGGTACAATCCCACACCAGCTTTGCAGCTCTGGTGCTGGGGGATTCGGATCTGTCCCCAGGGGCTAATAAGTCACAGCGCTCCATTGATTAGGGAAATGCATAAAACCTTCAACAAAACTGTACAGCTATTTGTGGAGGGGCCAAATTGACAGCTCCCTCATTTTTTTTTTAAGTAGGGTTTTACATGTCTCATAGAAGAAAACCATATGGGTGAGAGAGGGTAGCTCTCCACCACACACATAACCCTTCCTTTTCCTTAAATGAGTCTCCCAACACAACAATAACGTATCGGGAACCCAAAAATCAACTGCTAGATAAATTAAAGCTTAAAAGCAATACCTAGACATATGTGAGTAATCGCATTATCTTGTTAAAACACACACACACCCTTCCCAGCACAGACAAGGCAGCAACACTTCAAATCCGACTGTCCACTCCCGGAAAGCATGTTTAATGGGGACCAAGCTGGGAATAAGGAGCTTTGCTGAGCAAAGCAACACTGCTCCCCAGGCCCCAGACTTCCCTGACACTTAAGAGTCAATCCCCAGATCCCAAGCTTCCTCTCCAACCATCCGTTCAAATACTGGCATTTCCCCTACACACACACACACACCCCTTCAAGTTTCTACCATTTCTTCTCCTGCTCCAGCATTCCTCCTTTGTCCGTCAATTACTCTCCAGCAGCCTCTGCTCCCAATATGCCCCCACCCCAAGCAAATCCATGTCCTCTTCCATGTCCCCTCACTCCTTTGCACTGACCCAAGCATCCATCCTGGATTGTCCCTTCGAGCAAGACACAGGGCTCTCCCCCTAAAAAACCACCTCTAACCTCACTGCCTCCATTCATTCAGGATGCTTTCCCTTAATGTTCTATTACTGCTTTTTAAGAAGCCTTGTTTTAGACACAGAAAACAACCTACTACACGCATTTGAAAGCGTCCATCTTTTGCATAAAATTTGAGGGGTTTTATTTTTTCCCTTCACCTGGCTCAGTGCTACATGTGTGGAAACTAAAGGACGTTTCCAGGTGTCATCTTGTTTTTTAAAACCTTTTGCTTCTGCTGGTATGTAGGAAATTGAGCACAATATTGTGGCTGAGACCTCTGTGAAGGCCACAAGCCACACTAAACTTCTTCCCTCCTTTAGCCTGGCTGTGTCACCCGCAGCCCAACAAGCATTAATTATAAACTCCAGAGCCTACGTTAAAGGGAGAAAAAAAANCTTATAATTAGTGAAAGAAATTTGACCCACTGCCAGTGTCTGTGGACCTTGGATATTATAAGGCCAGCGTGGCGTCAAATATCTTAACATTCATAAGTGTTATAGGCTGTAAATAAACCCCGTGGATTTATGACCCTGCGGTGCCTGCCAGCAAACGACTGTGGCACATTTCTTTCAGCAGACCTGTCGAGGTGCAAGTTTGCCTTTGGTTGTAAAATTAACCATTTCCTTCACAAATGTGCCCAATTAGAAGTCAAAGTTTTAAGGCTTACTTGCATATTTGCCAGGACGTGGCACTGAGGAGATGCCTGGGGAACTTGGCTTTCAATTTTCCCCCCCAAACTTCACAAACTCCCCCTCCTCTCCCTATAGATAAACTTCTGACAGCAGCCCCACTGTGGGAGCAGATTTCACAAAAATGGAACAAAACACACCCAAAACGACAAGGCAACAGCTTTTATATTTCTATGTGCCTATGGCCAGCCCTGATTTTTGGCTGCTCTGAGGTTGGGGGGAGGGATTACTGGGGGGGGGAGCAGGCATCTCCCCCCGGGCTGGGCCTGGAGAAGGATCTCCTCCCTTCCCCCAGGATAATGTCATCTGCTTCCTGTGTAGGAGAGCATTTGCTAAATCCAGGTTGTCTCATACTTAACTGCCAATAATCCAACTTCCACATAACTCCCAGACAGCTGGGAAAAGGTCCTCAGAGTTTTTAGTCATGGTACAGAAACACACGTCCACACAAAAAATCTGCAGCTGTCCTTTCTCTCTACACCACATTTTTTATCTGATTTTGGGGCCCAGTCATGAAGAAGTCTGACAAATTTAAAACATTTTTACCTTCGTTCTGTTTTACGAGCTCCAATGAAAGCTGCAACATGCTCCTTCTCTCCCTCCCTCCCCCCCCAAACTCCATCTTCAGCTGCCAAATCAGCACATACTTGCTCAAACAAAAAAATGAAGGAGGGAAAAAAAAAAAAAAAACA
>VZTY01013239.1:0-10893 GCA_013400935.1 Turnix velox
GGGACACTTCCTACTAGATGAGGCTGCAAAACGCATCATCCAGCCTGGCCTCAAACACCTCCAGGGAGGGGGTAAAATATTTCCAGGTTGGTTTAAGCCAGGCTGATTGTGTGGAAATGCTATAACTGTAGTTCTAGCAAACTCTCTACAGACATTTAACAAAGATGTTCAACACCCTGCACCTCCAAGGAGGCCTGGCTACACCACATGTGCCCTGAACCATTGGCCAGGCATCATAATGGAGGCATCAGAGCAGAACTAGAGCTTGAAGGCACCTGCTTGGGCAGAGGGAATGGACTAGATAACCTTCCAGTGTCACTTCCAATCCCTGACATTCACACAGTATCGGGGATTGCAAGGGACCTCAAAAGATCATCCAGTCAAATCGCTCAGACAGAGCAGGAACCCCCAAATCAGACGACACAGGAAGGCGTCCATGCAGGCTTTGAATGTCTCCAGAGAAGGAGACTCCACCCCTTCTCTGGGCAGCCTATTGCAGTGTTCTGTCACCCATGATCCCACTGGGCTTAGAGGTGACTGATCCAAGAGCACTCTGCAGCCACTGCTGCCTGAAGGGGTGAGGAGAGACCCCTCCTTGACAGCAAAGGGCTCGGGGAGGTAGAAGCCCAGTGTCCCCCACTCCGGGCAGTACTCTCTCCATGGAATCAAGGCCGTTGTAGCGGCCCTCGGACACGGCCTTGAGGTCGGCGCCGAAGCTGAGCAGCAGCCAGGGCTGGCGGCGGCGGAGGCCTCGTATAGGGTGGCCTTGCCCCCCGGGCGAAACGGGCGGAGGCCTCGTGTAGGAAGGGCTTGTCCCCCGGGCGAAGCGGACGGCGGCCCCTGGCAGCGGCAGCAGCCGCAGGCACTCGGCGTAGCCCCGGCCGGTGGGGCTGTGCGGCGGCGCCTTGACCTCCTGCTCCTACCTCAGGGAGCTGGAGGGAAGGAGAGGACTCAGGGCCTCACTTTGAGCCACGTGGTGAAGGGCCCAGAATCAATTAAAAAAAAGCGCAAAAAATAATTTAAAAATCTTTAAAAAAAAAATCAAGCACAGATACAGGCTGGTTGGAGAGGCGCTTGAGTGCAGCCCTGAAGAGAAGGATTTGGGGGTGTCAGTGGATGAAGAACTTAACACAAGCCACCAGTGTGCGCTTGCTGCCCACAAGGCCAACCCAGTCCTGAGCTGCATCAAGAGAAGTGTGACCAGCAGGTCAAGAGAGGTGATTTTGCCCCCCCTGTTCAGCTCTGGTGAGGCATCACCTGGAGTATTGTGTCCAGTTCTGGAGTCCTCAACATAAGAAGGACATTGAGCTGTTGGAGCAGGTCCAGAGGAGGCCACCAAGATGTTCAAAGGGCTGGAGAAACTGCCTTATGAAGACAGGCTGAAGGAGATGGGGTTGTGCTGCCTGGAGAAGAGAAGGGTCAGGGGACACCTCCTAGGAGCTTATCAATACCAGAAAGGGGGGCCTACAGTAAGGCTGGGGTAGGACTTTTTACTAGGATATGTGACCGCAGGACTAGGAATAATGGATGCAAATTGGAAGAGGGAAGATTAAGGCTAGATATAAGAAAGAAACGAATGCCCCTTATATTTACTATGAATCCACAGTCTTTTAATGTAAAACCATTTCTCCTTGTCCTATCGCTACAAAGTCTACTAAAATTTGTCCACATTTTCCCTTATAAGTTCCCTTTACATAATGAAAGGCTACTATAAGGTCTCCCAACTGAACCTCCCCAAGTCTCTTAGCCTGTCCCTATAGGAGAAGTGCTCCTTTCCTCTGAGATGTTTCAATCCAGTCATTCTATCCTGTTTCAAACAGACCTCATTATAATGCCGCCAGAACAGAGGAATGATAGGAAGTGGTTGCCACAGGTTTGGGTTGGAAGGGACATTAAAGATCATCTAGTTTCAACCCCCCTGCAATAGGCACCTCCCACTAGTCCAGGTTGCTCAGTGCCTCATCCCACCTGGCCTTAGATAGTTTGGAGGAAAGACTGGGATAGGAAACAGAATGGAGTCAGGGAATGAGACCTGGTCCGAATATAGGTACAAAGGGTGAAGGGATGAGGTCAGGATGGAAAAATAAAGAATAGTCTTCTACAAGGCATGCAGTAGCTTGGGTTGCAAATAATTTTGCTGTTGCAGCCACAACCAGGTCCCATCCTAAGTTCTTGCATATGTAAAGGTTATTTTGTCTTTCTGTATCACTCCTGTTCTGAGGCCAGTTTCTGAGTTCTGAGTAAGAACATTTTCTGCTTCAGTTTCTTGATCTGGAAAGTGAACACTTTCTGAACTATTCCTGGGTCCTGAATGAAAGCCTGCTTCTGCCATTCTAGCTCTGACACCAGGAATAGGCAAGGTTCTTACATGGTTTGAATCAGGGCAAGCAAGAATCATAGACAAAATGTAGAAGGTGAGCTTAAAAGAGGTGAAAGGCAGGTGAACAGCTCAGACAAGGTTAAGATGTGGCTGCAATGCTTGTAGCTTGAAAGTAGCTTCCTCAGGCTTTGCTTACAGCAGGGAATTTAGTAGAATTATAACTTTACTCCTCCAGTAGGCTTTGCAATTTGGGCTTTTCTCTGCACTCTCTTGTACGTACTACCCAAACAAGTTGCTTGGAATTAGCTCAAAGGTATCCAGACATGGTGTAGTCACACCTTGTCATGGAAAATATCTACAGCTTCTTCCTGGAATGAGAAAAATAACCTTTCCCAGTTTGTTAAGGTCAGGACACTGCTGGAAGCTTGAAGAGGCAGGAAGTTTTAACTTTGAAACTTCTTTATACAAGGGAAAAGAGTCCTTTGTGTTTGGCTGGGGAACAACAAAATTCTTTGCTTTAATAACATTATAATAATATGTAATATTATAAAAATTTGGCTAGTAAAATGCACCACAAATTGCTTTTGTGTAGAACTTTAGACAAACATTTATAAGGAAGGAAGTCCAGTGCTTGGCCAAATATGCAATTAGCTGCCACCCTGAAGCAGGATTTGAGATCAGAGTATTATCTTTTCAGAATTAAAGAGGTAGTAGTTAAAATTAGGAAACTATAATTAAAAAGATATAAATATTTAAGAGTAAATGTGGGGGAACTCTCTGCACATGACAAATTAGTGTGCTGCCCAGAAGTGAAGAAGTAGGGAGGTGAATTGAGCAAAGCATCTTAACTCCAGCTGGGTCCTACAGGCAAAACTGTGTGACCATGTGAAGTCATATGGTGGTAATCCAGACAGAACTGCCTGTTTCAAGTAATTTCCATAACAGTGAATTCATAAGTGCACCCATTCTCTTTATTGTTTTTCAAGTCAATTGTAATACTCCTTGAGGCTTCAGTGGCATTTGACTTTGGTTTTCATTTGAATCCACCAGCAATTTTGCCATCAACCCTGGCGTAAACAAGATCAGGATCTAAATCACCGGGGCAGGTTTTAGCCAATATAAATTACCTTCATTACAAGATAGGGCTGTAGCAATTCCACTTTCAAGCTGCAACAATTTGCACCATGGAGTTATGACAACTCTGCCTTAAGGGCAGGATAAATTGCCCCATATAGCACTGACATTTTTTTATCTGCATGAGATCTGCCCCTTGTTTTAGTAACACAGGTGGAGCTTGCAATCATATGTATTAAACACTTCTTTCCATTTGATTGAAGCCAGTCAGGCTTTTGTCATCCACATTAGCAGGTATAAAACTCAACTGTTAATCAAATAATGGGAGTAGAATATCTATAGGAATCCATGTGGTTCAAAAGAGAAAAAAAAAATTCAAGCCTTTAGTATCAGAATTGTTTACTGGTAATATGGTTAAAGTTATCAAGAGGGAAAGATTTAAAATTATTATAAATACTCAGTTCCTATCTTTGATTGTCCCTTCTATTATCTGCATTAAAATTTTGATAAAACAGTAGTAATTAAAAAGAAAAGCTTCTGAGAAACAGATTCTTTGAAAAAAAAAAAAAAAAGAAGAAGAAAAACCCAAGCATTCAACTGCCAAAGAAGACTTATGCTTGCATGAGCTGAAGGTTGATGTCAGACAAATTTCAGTGAAGAGGAGATTTAAAAACATGATGTAACTCTGACAAGCCAGGCTTTGTATCTTGGCACAGGAGAGTTTAAGAAAATACCCATGTATTTTCCACAGGTGTGCGCACACACAAACACACATATATAGTGTATGTTGGGTTTAGAGGTTTACTGCTCCAGAAAAACCTATTGAAAAAAGTTACATGTTTCATCTTGTCTCTGTTTAAAAATAGAGTACTGATATGTGGCTTTTATTAGCTTGTTTTAGGATTATCTTAATCCTGCCCAAAATTTTTTACCACTTCCCCATAGTGCAATTTGCAGTGGTAATCTGTTTATTAAGGTTAATGTTAGAATAACTGCAAATATCTTTCCAACAGAATCAAAACAATAAAAACAAAACCTGCAGCTTAGGGGGAGCTTTGGTGTGCTGAAAACCAGGCTCAGGTAAGCACACCATGCAATAGATAACACATCACTGAACCATAGCAATTCACAAAGTAGGGGATAAACCCAAAGAAACTTCTGTTTGATGGAAAATCCTGTCCTTGTTTAATTTTTGTGCAGTCTCATAGGTATAAGTGAGAATGATTTGCATCCTTTTGTGCTTTGACCTTCCAGATGATGCCATACAGCAAATACATAATTATCCATCACTGTTTTCTCAACAGTAGAATATAATCTTCCTGAAAGAGAAGAATTAAAAATACTCTCAGACAGGGAAGAGATGAAGGAGTAGAAAGAAAAAAAAAAAAAAGGTGGGCTCATTAATCTGTTCTAATAATAAACCCTTATCTCTTATGAATTTCAGTTATTCTTTCTGCCTCCACGTTCTATATTTAAATACATCTGCTTCGCACATGCTTTGCCAATTAGCTGATTATATTAACTGTTCAGCACTGTCTATTAACACATGGCTTTGCCAAACAGCTTGACCAGGAGACAAAATCCTTCATGAGGCACACATTTCTCTCTATAACTCAGAAGTAGGAAGATAGGAAAGTGCCACAGCAATTGACCTAGGTTGTACATCAAGGCTAAATAGACACTGAGTAAATTACAGACAAGTGAGACAAGCTACTAACTGTTCCTTTAGCAGCCCATAATGTCAGTAATTCTATTACTGTGATTGCTAGTTATGCAATGTAGTTACCATGAATTTTTTTTTTTCCCTCTCTGTCTTTCTGCACAGTAAGATTTGTAGTATAGAGATGGAATAAAGACATACAGGGGCCAGAAGGGATCATTGTGATCATCTTGCAAGGGAAACTTGCAAACCACATAAGCATGGACCTTTCTTGAATAGATTTTTCCTTCAACTGGAGAAGATCACCAAAACAAACCATTTATCAGTGGTCTACCATGCCACAGAAAAAGGTATTGTAATAACAGAAAGGTTTTAATCTCTTGCAGTGTGGAAGTTTAAAGATTTTTCAAGCTGAGCTAAATAGAATTTAATTAGTACCAGAGCAGCAGCTATGTTTAGACATTTGAATTAAGCACTAGATCGTCATTAATTATAATGGGAGCTTGGATAATATAAATCATTTACGCATTAAGACATCTTAAACTCTGAGCTGTAGCCCACACTTTCCATTGCTTAATCACACCTGTTCACAACTGAAGTGCCTTGGGATATCCTGCCTGTCTTTTCATAGCTTCATAGAAAGGTGTGTGTGCATCTCCCCTGGGTTTTGCATCATTTCTACAAGTCTTGTGTAGAGATTTCAGGTGCCTTACAGCGTTTCAGTTGGGAAGCAGCTAAACAGATTACACACAGTTACAATGGGAGAAGACTATACATCATATTTCCAAGTTAATACTAAGCTAAAATATGGAGAAAGGAGTTGGAAGAAGTGGGCAGAAGTATGGAAGAAGTAAGAGAAAACGAACTGTATTTGACAGCCCATCACTTACTCCCTATATGTTAATATCTAGATGGATTCACCATGGGTTTTAGTCATTTAACAACTCTGATTTCATCTAGATGACAGCAATGATAAAATGGATGTGGGATTTATTTTTTATGGAACTTTTACTGGGTTTTCTTGGAAAACATGAGAGATATCCATTTTGGGTCAGTCTCTGGTTTAGGATTCTGCATGTCACAGTTGTGTTCCTGCTCTGCTGCTGGTTTCGTTAGTGACCTTGGCATGTCTCTAAGGGCAGGTTTCATCTTTCTTATTTTAAAGCCATCCATGGGTCTCAACCATGGAGATCACTGAGCAGATGCCAAGGCAAGAGGACATAACCAGTCTTTGGAAGTGCCTCTTTTTTTCTAAGTAGTCTTGACTTAGTATAGGTGAGATTGAAGGACTATTTAGACAATTAAAGGAAATAAAATGGTGATACACACTTTCCCCTTTCTTCATCCTTCATTTATTTGCTTGTCCTGTGACACAAGGGGAGATAAGGACTTTGATGTCATGTGCAAAGTCAGAGGTGAAAGACATTCCCATCATGGCAAGAGCACCAAATGGACGTGCTTTATTCAGTTTCCTTCTTTTCTCCCATTTCTCAGGTCATAGTTTACAACTGAGGAAATGCTGAGCTTCATCTAGAAACAGGAAAGTAACTGCTATTAGACATGACATTTGCTCAAAAAGGGGTAGTTATGTGGGAATCTTAGCTTTTGAAAGAAAATATCACTGAAATACCCATATAGGTCTCACTTTCAGTACTGGTCAGTGCTAATTTGATGGTAATTCTCTTCAAATCATAAAACATTGTTCTTGACACAGTTGCAGCACACATATAGACCCATTTTTTTAGTTATTTTTCAGGTTCCAAGAAAGTCGAAGTCCAAAGCAAAGAAAAAACAATTGCCAATTATCAAACGAAAGGAAAATTGTCTTCAATTCCATGATGCAATTAAAATGAGGAACAAATTTCTGCTGTTGTGCAAGTTTTCACAGTGTAATTATTGACAGACTGTAAAGCTACATGAAGTTGCTTGGAGGATTTGGCAAATGAGAACCAGGCTCATTCTAGTTCTTTGAGTTACTGGCAGATGGAAAACTGACAAAGAAACACAATTATCAAATTTCCAAGAAGAACAGCTGATGCCATCTGACAACACCAAAGAGCATGCTTGCAAATAAATGCATCTTGATGACTTCAACACAGGTGCCTGGGCTATATGAGAACCCTGGAGAACCTAAGAGATCTCTGTGATGCAGTGGAGGGAGACCTGTACTACTGCTGCAGTTACAGCAGCTGGTAATAGGGCAATATTTCTTGTATATGCCTGAATTGGCCGTGTTTAGGCAAATGAGTCCTACTTGGTATGTCAAAACCAAAAGGCAGCAATTTTTTGGGATTAAAACTTATTCTGCACAAACAGCTGGCGTGAGCAGTGTGCAGTGGGTGAAGGCAAAGAGTTGCTTTTAGTCATGAAACATCAGAGAAGGGTACCAGGAAGCTTAATGCTGTGAACTGTCTGGATAGACAAGAGAGTAAGGCCATGATTCAAAGGAGAGGTTGGTCACATGCTTTAAATGATGGTCCATATAGTCTTTTCTTATTGGCTAGAAAAGGACACAACCAGATTGTTTACATCAAATGGGTCCTGAGCTAGATATCTACAGTCAGACTGTAAATATTGGCCCTTCTCTGGTGTGGATGAAGCACCAAGTTCTTTACAGAAATTTACAGACCAACACAAGAGATAAGATCCTAATTGTTTTGAAATCTTATTCCTAAATTTGACACTGCTACTCTTGCACTGTGGCAAACTCACATAATCTCTTCTTTCTGATTTTTAAAAGGATATGACTGTGCATAATTATGTTCCCTGTCAACTTCTGAGTAGGATTAAGGATCCAGTAACTTTAAAGTCCTTTGAACTACAACTAAAAAATGTCATAAAATGGCTGAGGAATATTGTTAATGAAAGTGGTTGTGGAAAATACTGTAAGAAGCGCTACTAAGTCATCATGTTGGAAGAAATTCATGGCACATCTGTCTAGGTGACATGGCAGATGTCTGACTTACATCTCTAAATGTGGTCAAGGATCGCTGCAACTCTAAAACCTCAGTAGAAGTTTCTGGTTCTAGAACTTTCTGCAGGCATTCAGAGTTTTACCCAGCTTCCAGGCATGAAGACCTTATAGAAGCCTACCAGTAGCTGAGGGAAGCCTACAAGAAAGCTTGGGATGGACCATTTGCAAGGGCATGTAGCAGTAGGATAAGAACAATGGTTTTATACAAGAGCAGATTGCCCACAGAGGTGGTGGAGGCCCCATCCCTTGGAGACATTCAAGGCCAGGCTTGATGAGGCTCTGAGTAAGCTGACCTAATGCAAGACATCCCTGGTTATTACAGGGAGTTTGGAACCCAACACATTCTGTGATTCTGAATGTTAGAACTATACCCCAAAGTGCTATGTCTGTTTGGGGAAAACATGCACAAACTGCCTGACATGATATTTAGGCCAGAGACCAGTGCAGAAAAAAAACATTGCTCTTTGATAGGATTGCAGAAGGTTTAAAAGTGTCCTAGGTGTCAGAGATAAAGTGAGAAATTTATGATAAAAATGAGATTAGAAGCATAATTCCCTGAAGGACAGAAAAGATTCTACATCTTTCAGTATTCACATCATAAAGATTTTTTCATTTATTTTGTAAATAAGAGTAATCTGAGGTTTATTTTCAGACAATTTGATTTCTTTTGATCCCTGGGAAAGGATTTAGTACTAAACTTATCCTGAATCCTATGGAAATGGAAAGATGGTGTATTAAATAATAGTCAAAATATAGGCACCTACTGCCCATTTCCCCCTTGTCAGCATCTCCACCTTGCACTTAGGTGTGAAAGTAGGAGCTGATTGACAAGATCTGTCATGAAGTACCTGGCACCAAAGCCTTGTGGGAACCTATGTTGATATGACAGAGATGAGGATGAGTCATCCAATGAAACCTAGACCAGCTGGGACGTGCTTTGACCTGTCACATGTTATGTGACCTGATAAACTGATGTGACCCTACCACTCCAGCTGAAGGATGGCATTTTATGATCTGGATAAGAAGAGAAGTAAAAGGTCTCTAACAAGATCTGGATCTGTTTTACTGGGATGTGAGAATTGCTTGCCTTCATCTTCTCTGCTGTTCACTGGAGATGCTTTCAAGTCAAATTTGAGCATTGTGTAGGATAGGGTTGAAGTATTCTACATTTCTGCTCAGTTTGTTTTGAAGTTCTGTCTGACTTTAAAACTATTTAATCCTTCTTCCCCTTCTTTAAGACATTTTGCTTGAAAACTTTGTCCGTCCTTTTATTCCTAAAAATTATTTGTTAACTGTGTTCTTTTTAAAAGCATAATTCATTATTACTGAAGATGTCATCAGTGTGTGATCCTTCTTATGGAGACTGTGGGAATGATAATTAAGCCACTTTGGAGCAAGCACACCTGCAAAGCAGGTAAACATTTATTAGCTCATTTTAAAAAATCAATTAAAAAAGAAAAAGTTTGTTGTGTTCTGTGCACCTTTTCTTTTCCTTGAAGGCACAGAGAGATGAAGCAACCACGGCCTATATTATGAAATTAGAATGCAATTATTGCTTTAAGTAAAACAAAGCCCAGCCTCACACAAAAGGTGTGGAAACCCAAATTGCTAAATGATCCGATCGTAGTCACACTTGGTAATCAGCTCCAGTGTTTTTTTGGCAGGGCCATGCTATGAATTATGATGGGAAAATTAAAAGACATGTCTTGTCCCATGCTGTTGCCATGTAAATGTGTGCTTCGTGGGGAGATATAAACACTGGAAAGATCTTGAGTTACACTGCCTGTGAATAATTGCCATCTCTATGAGCAGGCTGGATGGAGTTATTAGAAATAGGAAAATTATTCCTTTTGTTCAAGATTTGACAATGTGGAAGAGCCCTGCCAGACTTGTCTCGTTTAATCATGTTAGCTCAGCAGCAAAACGAACAGCCTCTTCTAAAGGGAACTCAGAGTTCCTGCAAGAGGAGGTTGTAATTCAGTGTGTGCTCACTCCTAAGCCATTTGTGCTGCTGTGCTGCGTGAAGAGCCTTGAAGGGATTCCAGGCTGCACTGTTTTGAGAAGAAAGCAGTCTTCAAGTCATCGTGTGTCTGAGACACCCACATGAGCCTTTTCATGAAGTCACAATATTAGTCCCATTACTGTTATCTTTTGTGCCAGAGGTATTACACTCACATGAAGGTTCATCCGTGAACTAAGGAAACACAAGGAAATACTGCCATCTCCATAGGACCCTTGGAGGGGTGAGACACAGAAAGATTAGTGCCCTCATGATGATACAGCATGTCCATTGCAGAGATCCAAGGCAAAACAAAGGCTGCAGGAGATGGTTCAGTGGGTATTTACCACTGAGGTTGCAGGCAGGTCTCCTCCAGCCCTCTGTATATCTGTCCTCTAGGTGTGCCAACTAACACCTGTGTGCCAGCACATCCAGGTGAAGGGGTTGGTCTAAAGAGTGCAATGAGTATGAAAATGGGGCCAAAATGATGCAACCTGGATTTGAAAAAAATACCAGGGCAATGAAAGTGTTCCATATATTCATGCATGGAAAAATTTAAGAAGAGGATCCATCTTCTCTAAGCTAGATGTAGGCAATTTTGTTCACACACCTCCACCTGCATAGTCTAGTTTTCAGACTGATCCAAACCAAGATTACTGTTTCCAGGAAGAATCATGTGTGAGAGAGAAGGTCTACCTGAAGGTGACTCAAAACTTTTCTGCCTGATCTGACCACTTCATTGCAGCCCTTGGAGAAAGGCATAATCAGACAAGATGGAGGATGGGATTCAGGTGTGCTTGGTGCTATTTTTCATCTCTGCTTCTTACAGAAACAAGGAAAGAGTTTCAAGCTGTCATAGTTTCATG
>VZTY01013241.1:0-31257 GCA_013400935.1 Turnix velox
TTCTGTGATTCTGTGACATTTTCCTGCAGAATTCTTACTAAAAAAGTGATTCCCACTTTCCGTACGCAAAGTAGTTTTAGTGCAGCACACGTAACCTCCTGCATGAGGTGGAAACACTGTGGTAGTGACAGCTATTCACTGTATTTAGCAGGTAGGTTTTTTACTTCATTATTTCTGCATTTTCTTTGTCATATTTTTTTGCCTTAAGTGATTCAGGGTCTTGTTTGTTTCATGCTTTGGTAAGAAGGAGCTACAACACTCTGGGTTGTTTGTGTAGCACCTGGTATTACCATTCCTGAGCTTAATTAAATCTTCACCAGGCTACTGGAACACAAGCAATGAGCCACAGTCCCAGCCACCAAAGACCACAAGTCTTCCTGCTGACTCCAGTGGAAGTAATTGAATCAGGCCTTGGATGAATAAAGAAGGAATTTTAAAAGGATGTTCTTGGTCAGTGGTCTCTCCAAAAGTCTTTGCATCCTGGTGCCATCTTATTCTCCTCATTTGCTTGTGTGAGCTGTCGTTCTGATTTGATGTGTCCCTACTGTAGGATTTTGAAATAGAGAATGCAGGAAATATGCTTTCAGATGAGCATGCATTCTGGTTTTGCCCAGAGTCATCTGTGGCTAAAATCTGATACTCTCTGTCTAGTCATAGAGTTCAGAGGTTGCTCTTCTTACTTATCTAGGAAAGAATATTTACCTAGAGAGCTGGCTTGTACAAGTATGTAGGGAATAGAACAGTAAAAAAATTATGTGTATTTCACACAAAGGCTGGGCTAAGAGCAGTGTTGCATTTGAGAGTCTTTTTTTTTTTTTTCTTTCTCTGTCATTTAAAAACAGTGTCCCTTTAATTTTTTTACATAATATATTTTTTCGTTGGGGAAAGAAAAAGTCAGATCCTTGCTAATGGTGAGACAGCTTAAAAATAATTGTAACTAGGAACTGGGCCATGATTAAAATTGTTCAGCTGTTCGTTTTATTGTTTGTTCCCAAAACCTTAAATGCACTCTTGGAGAACAATAACAACAGTTAGCATCTAACTCCGTATGGGCCAATTCATGCAGTCTTCTCTCAGGCCTTTCTTACTGCAGAAAATCTCCTGTTTTGGGGACTTTGCAAGGAATTCAGGGAATTCAGGCTACTATTTTCAAATAGTAATGTGAAAGCTACCAGGGAGGCAGAAGAAAAAGGCAAAAAGAAAGGAGAAACAAAATGAACTCTACCTTACTAGCACGTTTGGATTTGCAGAAGTGTGTAGAACAGAAGAGGCTGTATTGACCCCTTTCATAACACCTGTATCTTGGTTAACATCAGTGTGGTAGCTACTATTGGGTTTACTATGAGATGGAGGAAACTTTGCAATGAGTGTTAAGAACTATAAAGAAAGACAAAACATACAGGAAAAAGATGATGGCCACTTGTGAAAGTAAAATATAAATTGGTTTCATAAGCAAGGAATCATATTTGCTGTTGGTTGACCTTAGCTGACACCATGGAAAGGTTAACCTCCACGATTGCTTAGACGTCCAAATTGGTTTGATCTCTTTGGACCTACAGAGGAGAGGTATTTCCATTATTAAAAATGGACTTTTCTTCTCTGCTTCTTCTGAAATGTCCATGTTTCCACCCACAGAACAAACTTGTAAGGCTGGCTGTGAAGTGCAAGAATTGGAACCTGCTGTGGCTGAGTTCAGAAGGGGTGAGCTACATTCAGGGTAGGATTTTCAGAACTGCATTGCTATTCAACAACTTCTGACAGACAAAAATCTGGCAGGTCCTTGTGAAAGTTAGACCCAAAGAACCTATTTTATAAGTACAGGGCATACTAAGACTGTATGGTCCACGGTGCCTTTCCGCTATAAAACCTCTTATCACATCCTTATTATTTTGATTCCACTCAATTTCAGTTGAGTTGGCAAGTGGGCACGGAATGTATGGTTGGGCCCTTTTATTTCTTAATTTAGGAAGAGCTACTGTAAGCATAATTTGAATCTTTTCTCTTGGGAGAAGCATTGAAACCTCATGCATGTTTTAGGATGTGTGAAGGTGTGGTGTCACACACAGGAGCCTCCTTTAGAGCCCTCTGCCTCGGTGGGCTGTGGACCAGGAGGATGCAAGAGAAACTTAAGAAAGAATTCTGCTGACTCTATCATATAGTCTATACTGTACAGTTTTACAGAAATAAACGCATTTACTTGGCCAAAGCATTTAATGCTTAACTTTTAAAAATAATGGAATGGATTTTGCTCTAGTGATGTTTTAAGCTTTAATTTAGTGTATCATAGTGAAAAGGACACCAAATATTCTAGTCTTCTATCATTAGAACCAGATGGTCCATGAGAGACTTTTGGCTAAACTGGAATTGGGAAAGCTTGTGAACTCCGACTAGTCTGAAAATGTGCTCAAAATTGCTATATCAGATGATATCCCCAGTTTTATGAAATTCTTTGTCTGTTTTCCTGACATCCTAGTAAGGTGTTATACAATTAGAAAATAGTCAGAAATTTTTTTGGATGGTACTGTCATCCTTCTGCTTTGGGATTGGAAAAACAACAGAATTGCCCTAATGCAAGGAAAGAGTATCCCAGCAAATATCTCAGTGAAGAGCTAACGAGGAGGAAAATTGCTATTACTTATTAACTTTTTAGTCAAATTTGGGTCAAATTTGTTTGTCTCAAAAAACTTAAAGCCCACCAACTCCAAAATCCCCCAACCCAAAACCTCATGACTGATCCTGGAAGAGTTACCCTAACAGCAATGCCGTTATTCAGACGTTATTCTGTCATCCCTGGCTGACAGAATAATTAGCTGGTTGAGTCCAGAAGGCAAAATTAAAGTAAAAATGACTGTCAAGAATTATACCTATAACTTAACTGTTAACATTTCCTTCAAATATGAAGTCTGCCAGAGCAATCTGTTTGCTCCCTGGAAGATAAGGCTGGAGCAACTGCCTTATGAAGACAGGATGAAGGAGTTGGGGTTGTTCAGCTTGGTGAAGAGAAGGCTCACGGGGGACCTCAGAGTAGCTTCTCAGTACCTGAAGGGGGCTACAGAAAGGCTGGGGTAGGACTTTGTAATAGGATATGTGATGAAAATAATGGAAATAATGCATGTAAATTGGAAGAGGGGAGATTCAGGCTAGGTATAAGAAAGAAGTTCTTTATGGTGAGGGTAGTGAGGCACTGAAAGAGGTTGCCCAGAGAGGCTGTGGATGCCCCCTCAATCCCTGGAGGTGTTTAAGGCCAGGCTGGACAAGGCACTGAGCAACCTGATGTAGTGGGAGGTGTCCCTGCCTATGGCAGGGGAGTTGGAAATAGATGATCCCTTCCAACCCAAACTGTTCTATGATTCTAAGTGTCTCTGGTTTGTACTCTTAATGGTCTTGATGACATTACACAATAGTTTCATACCTTGAGCATTAGGAATGGATTTCCTAAACTTTTTTCTTTCTGTGACTTCTTGCTAATCCTTCTCAGGTGAGAACTTCTTGCCTGTGTTGTGTTAGTGGTTTCACAGCTCCCAACTCAGCTGTTTGTGAGCAGGAGCAGCTTCTCTGTGCAGAACACTGAAACATGGTTCTTCTCTAAGGTTTGCAAATACAGATCAAGCTGATTTCAGTGGGGCTACTCACTGAATAACAGCTGGAATGAAAAGTCCTTCCAGGAAGTTAAACTACCTTCTAAATGAAACCACATTTAAAAACATGGTAATAAGAGGGCTACAGTAAGCAGCACAAGTGCTTGATTCAGCAGCATTGTGCCTCTGAACAAGCCAAGCTTCACTTATAATTTGTCTGTAACATTGAGTGTCTTTCTAACAGCATTCTGAAGTCCCTCCATAGCTCTGCTAGCCTGGATTTTTTTTTTTCCCAAAGTTGATGTATGTCTAGGTATGTGAGTAAACAGTTATTTTGATGCATGAGCCTGCTGGGGTTGTGAATTGGTATAAGTGATTTGCACAACAAAGTCAGGGGGTTACACACAGCCCTGCAAATATTGACAAGGTGACATGTCCTTTGATCTTTTGTAGTTTCACAGGAAGGTGCCAGCTTAGGATTTTTCTTTTCTTCTTTCTGTGCTCAGAACCTTTCTTTTCCTATGAACATTAGGGTCTAGTGAATTGAGCTTCTAGGGCTTCAGTTGTGAGAACTGACAATTTTCATGGTTTAAGGAGCTTTATGGCATCTACGTGCTTAACCAAACACTTCCTGAACTAAAAATAATGAAAAAATAAATAATGAAATGATGGCTGTAATGTCACGACTTTCACAATTCTCTTTACAAATCCATATGTTGTATTGACACTGCTTTCTATTGGGGTTTAGAATTTATTTGCAGTATTCTTGTATCTTAGCCAGTCTTTGGAAAAACAGACTGTCCTTCGAGTTTGTAGGAACTTGAAGCAAGGAAAACCTAATGTGACTTTGGGCAAGCATTTCTCAGCAGTGTCCATGCCCAAGACATTTATTTTTACAATTTGGCCTTAGGGTAGAGAGAGAAGTGGGGGGTAGGCAGTAGGAAATATACCAGCAGAGTGGTAGAGATTTGGATCAGAAAGGCTGTGGTAGAATTTTGTGAATTTGCAAAAAGCTGTGTGTCTTTAAAAAAAACCCCAAAAAGTGGAAAGAATCTTGATTCAAATGATTATAAACCATTTCTTAATCTGTGGCCCACAAACTGTCCTTTAAGAAAACATCGACTCTTCAAGCCTTATGTTGTAAAATTACTCTGGAAACCAGAACATAAGCAAACTTTGGAACTAGCAGTAAGTTTTTTTTCAAGAGGTACCTAATTGTTGGTCCACCAGATGAGTAACACATCCAGAGAAGTCCTGCAAAAAATAATGATGTTCTCTTTAGAGCTTATGTATGTCTTTGCACACACAGCACATGGCTGCATAGTCATAGTACTTCTGCTGTAAATGTAGAAAGGAGAGTGAAGGAGATGTTTTTGAAAATATGTTGCATGACATCTTGTAAAGTAGGTAGAGATCATTTTCCTTCTGTACCATTCACTTTATAGCTCCCCATTGAAATGTGAAGAGAATTAGAAATGCTGGTCAGGCAAATTTGGCAATTTTAAGACAGGACAGTTCTTGCAAGAGAAGAACAAAATATGTAACAATTTAGTTGTGGCCCCAGTTTTGCTGGTGCTACACAAATGTGTAGTTTTTATCCTAGAACTAGCAAACAAAACACACTCTGAATACTGAAGCACCAAATAAAAGAAGCTCTTCTGAGAGTGCAGGATGGCATCAAGGAAGTCATGAAAGCATAGAGGGAAGGACAGAACAGACTTGCTTCATAATGTATGTTTTAAATTGACACATTAACCCACAGTGAGATTCTGTAGTTCTGTATATAAAAAAACCAGTCGATCCAAGTTTCAAATAAAATTAGAGAAATATCTATTAGTCCCCCAAGATGTCTGAATCCATGCAATACCAAGAGGTAAATAAGGAACCCAAATTTATGGTAATGTTGTAGATAGGTTGCTGTAGTTAAAGGGTGGCTGGTATCTACTTGAGGCCCCACATGAAGGAGTAAATGCAGCCTTCCTGGAATGAGCAGCTATGCAAACCCTTGCAGACAAAAAAACAAGTGCAATTTATTGGAAAGATGTCCAGAAAAAAAAGCATGACCATACTAGCAAGGGATTGCCAGACTATTGTGCCGCAGAAATTCTTTCTCTACTTTGTATTAGGTGACAAGTTGACACCATGCAGCAAGTGCTAACTCACATGTTGACTCTGCCTTGGGGAAGCTTTTGGAGAAAAGCAGAAAGAAGAGTTTCCTACTCCAGTGCCTTCATTTGGCATTGGGATGCTCAGTTCACATATTCAAGTCGTAACTTGTGAGGGCAGAAGAGACCACAGAAAGAGCTCTTGGCCCTGGTGCAGCACAAAATTTTGAAGAATCATTGCTGCTCCTGACATGTGTTATGTGATCTTGTAATAGTTCCTATTCCAATATATATTCACGGACAGGATGGTTTTAACATGCATCAAGTCAGCCAGCCAGATGTTTTGAGGCCCCATAATATAATTATTGATATGAAAATCAAAACAAGGTACCATATAAAGGCAGCCACTGTCAAGTTGTTATGGATGAGACCATCAGTCTTGTTGCTGTAACAAATCCTGTATTCATTATCATAGCTCAGGGCATTTTTTATTTTGCCAGAATTGGCTGTTCTCTTAATGAATGCTGTAAATCATAACCCAAATCTTGAGCTTTATGCTGTCTTAATTTTTGATTTGCAGTGAAGAGTTCAGCTTTTTGATTTGTGTCATGGCAAAGCATTCCCCTGTGGAGGGAAGGGGGAGAGGGAGAGAGGGATGCCATGAAGGGACGGCAGAATTTTGCCTGAACAAGCAGTAATTCAGAGCTCTGGTGCACAGCAACATCCATGTTGTGTTTGAACTTCACCCTGGACTCTCTGCTGTGAGCTCCCTCACTGGGAGGTAGTGTTGGCTTCAACAGTGTCTTGATAAAGGTCCAAACTGTTTCACCAGAGAGGTTTAAGCTTTGCTTCTAGTGCTGTGTGTCAACTCAGCCTCACAGATAGGTTTGGGGAGGAGAGGGAGAAGTGAAAACACATGGAAATTTTGCTCACAAGTTGATAAAAAATCAGACTTCTTTCCAAATAACGGCTTTTCCATTTTAAAAGTTTGTGGATTAAATTTTGATTGAGAACCAAAGCAAAAGAGGAGAAAAAAAATCACAAGGGAACTGTCAAAACCAAACTCCTGTTAAAAGCTACTGAGAAACACTGAGTTTTTTCACTTGAGATGTCTCTAATTTTCAATTGTTTTATGCATATTAGGCATCTCTTCTTTTAAAAAATGGAGTTTTGTTGGCTGCCACCAGTTGCCATAAAAGTAGAGTTCCAACTGAACAATTCTGAAGAGGAGCTTTTAAAGATAAATTAGTAAGACTAAAGTCCAGTCCATAATGTGCAGTAAATGTGTAAGTCCAGTGGCAACTGGGAATAGTACACAGACACCTGTTAACATCTGTTTTCCATCATTTACTGTCCAAGCATGACAACCTCATTGTCATATTGACCTTAAACTAAAGTCACTCATGAAATAAGAACAATGAGTAAGAGTAATTGCTTGGATCAAGCAAAAGACCAAGAACTCTTGGAACTGTTCACCTTCAGGGCATGCTTTATAGCCCAACTTCTTGAACAGATATCTAGGGAGAACTGGGAAGGGTTGGCCTCTATGAGTTGGAGAGATGTTGTGCAATGTGGTGTTCTTGCTGGCTGGCTCTTTCATGTGGGTGGGGTTTTGTTGTTCTTATTTTTATTGTTACGGATTGTGAGATGGGAATTGTTTTTCCATTAGGGAAGGCAAAACAACAGCTTTCAGTGTAGAATGACCTTTCAGATGATGTGCAGGAACCACAAACAAAAAGAACACAATGAAATACTCCACGGGCAAGCATAGTGGGCCTGACTCACCACCATGTTCTTCTACACCAGCTTGGTTCAACTGAACCAAGATTGAGCTTTACCATCCATTCTGGCTGAGACTGAGAGATTTCATTCTGCTCCTCAGCAGAATGCTGGTTTGCAGAGGGTGTGAGCAGGAGTGATACCCTGCAGGAGGAGAATCATTGTCCAAGGGGATTCTTGCTATGGCTGTCTTGGCTGAATGCCATGAAGAATCAAGACTGGGAGGAAAAGTCTGGCGCAGAATACTGAGATAGTGTGTATCATGTGTATCACTTGCATGACATGGTGTGTCCTGACATGATGTGACGTGTTTCATGAAAAGCATTCAGAAAAACTAGACTAAACAACAAGGTTTGTGGAAGTTTTATTTCCTAGTTCACAGTGACCTCCATAATACCAGAGAAGGTGTCACCACTTTGACTGTTTTATTGAAAATAGTTGCATCCATGGCAGTTCTAGGAAATGGGCCTTGTGATGTGCAGTGGCTGACACAACACATATGTCACACTTATTCTTGTTAGGATGTTTTGAGGCTTTCTTTTTGAGTAGCTCCCTACCACAGAAATAAATCATCTCCTCATAGAGAGCAAGTGAACAACAAGATGTGAAAAGGGGATTTATGGCTGTGGCTGCCCCTTGTGAATGTTTTAGGTGGCCCTGGCCGGCAGTTCCATAGTGCCTCCTACAGGCACAGGCTGTAGGTACGAAGGCAGGGAGGGAGCTGCCACTATAGCACATGCTGTGCAATGCCAATTGCTGATTTACTGGCTTATTGGCTCATTTCCTCTGTGGCTGTCGTGACTCGTGGGTATTTGGTTTGTTAAATCCAATGGAAAGGCTGAGTGCTTGGCCTCTGAACCCCTGAAGGCCATTTGTTAAAGTGAGATGGTTTCTGCCTTGCCTTTATCCCCCCGCTGTGGATGCTGCACTAACAGCTTTGCCTTGCAGGTGCCAGAGGAATCCCTGCTTTCCAGGAGTTGGTGAATCTAAGTGAGAATTATGCAATTCCGTGAAAGGTGAATCACAGAAGAGAATATTGATCAGCTGACTTGACTATATTGTAAACTCTCTTAATCTGCAGGGGAGATAAGGGCTTGCAAAACCCAGACTAATTTGTTTGTGCTGGCTGATTGCAGTCGGCTGTATTCCTCAAAGCAAAGCAAATTGTGCACTGACTGTGCAAGCCCTGCCTTTTCTGCAATATTTACATAGATGATTCTTACAAACCTTTTTTGGCTGTATTGACACTGAGTTGGCTTCTGGTTTGCTAATGGCTGGGATAGAAAGGCCATCAAATATGGATTTAATATAGGATAGAAAGGATGAGTTTGGGTGTTCATTCTATCACTTGTTTTGGCTCTTAATTGTGGCATTTGAATCATCCAGGCTTTTTTCCTGTAACTGTATTCAGACTGGATGGGGCTGGTATTGTGTGACCTGCTGTAGTCCCAGAAGTTTACTCTTTTGTATGGACCATTAGACATTTCTGAAACACATTAAATCTAGTGTGCTGCAGGGTTTTCAAACACTTTCTGGGAATGGTCTTTGTGAAGAAAAAATTACTTCTTTTGAACACATCCCTTCTGTTTACAGCTGCTTCCATCATTGCTTCCAATTTGTGGTCCTGTAGTCCATTTGCAGTCACTTTGTTTCCCTGTCCTTGTTCAGTGGTGAATGCTGGAGGAGACTACTAGAGAAGCAAATATTTGACATGTCTTTTATCCATCTCTGCCATGAGAAGTGTTTTGTGCTTTCTGAGTAGAAGCTGGTAATTCTGCACAATACTGCAGTTAATTTCACCTCCTCCTAACTTCATCATGTGCTTCTTGCTCATGTTTCTCTGGTCTTTGCTTCATGTACATCTTTGTATCTTGCTCCTGCTGGTGACATCAGTTCCTATGGCAGCTCCTGTATCTTTTCCTGCTGCTAATTATGGCCCTGCTATTAGGGGAAGGTGTTATTTTTTTGTCTATCCAAAATCAGAAGAGGCATCTGGACGTTTAGCAGGCATTGAAATGGAGAGCAGAGCAAAAGTGAATCAATGTAACTGAATTGCTGAGTGTGTAAAGGGAATTCTGCACAGGGCCATCAGAACTTGTTATGTGGTGGGTGGGAGTTGCAGTATTAATAGGGCTGGGTAGAGGATAAAAAAGTGCACACTGAAGGGGTTTAGCTTGTTGCCTTGCTTGGATTGGGGTGCGAAGTGCAGTGTAGTTGACACTACAGATTGCTACTGGATGATCTTGAGGCATTATATGTGAGATTGGATTGGCTGGTGCTTTTTATTTTAAAAAACATTTTGATTTAAAGAGAGGTGTGACCAGGAGTAGAAGAGAGACAGACTGGGTAGAAAAAAAGTACAGGAGGTCACAAGCATATTTTTATGCCGAGATGGTATCTGACTGCAATGCTTTGATTCTGATGGAGACATTTTATTTTCCAGGGAACCAGTTCAGTCCACATTTGTGACAGTACAGGGCTGCTTTGTGTTTGGTTTTTCTGTTGTTTTTTTTTTACAGTGAAGTCATCAATTATCACTGAGGCTGGAGGGGATGCTAGATTGACCTCTGCATTAGCTCAGAAAAACTCATTTCTGTTGATTGTATCTGTTTAACATCCATTTTTTTGTGCAGGCAGTTGGGTCTTTCTAGGAGATGGGTGACAAAGTGACAAGCAAGGCTGTTAGATTGTGAAAAAATATCCCAAATGCAGATTCTGTTTCGTTTATATATGAACGAAACTTAACCAATATTGGCATTGTGCAGTGCATAGAAGTTGCCTGTTTATGAAACCAGCAGGGTTTCTAGCAGAAGCAGTTCTACTTCTGAGGAAGTGGAAAATCTACTCTGACTGGGTACAGCCTACTCCCAAAGGATGTTCCTCATGCTCTTCTAGGTCCTGGGGAAATCTTAGGATTCCCCCTGGAGCAGCTGCTTGTTCCAGTTCATTTGGGAGAAAACCAACCAACTAAACAATCTTATTTTTCTAAAACTGAATGTGTTGGCATTTGCTTCTTGCAGGAAACTTTGTGATGCTGTGTTGTTATGACTCCTGTTCAGAGGAAAGATTTCTTTGGAAATGTGAGAATTTCCTCTCTGCAGAACACAATGTGCAAGTGTGCATCAGCTGTTGCAGAACTGTAGTGCTTTCTAGCAGCCTCCACCGGGTGGACACCATCATTAACTCCTCACAGCCGGTGCCACCAGCTTTGTTAATGCCAGGGGAGGCCCCCTCCCCACTTGTTTCCATCCTTGAAAGGCCCCTTTTTGCCTGTGGAGGAGCAGGGTGGTTGGTGAGTCCTTGCCTTGTTCAAATCTGCCATTGGGCAGATTTATTATCTTATAATAAAAATGGACTTCTTATTGTCAGATAGGACAATCTTGTGTTGTTCCCCTTGAGCTCAGAGAAGATTTGAGGTGGTGATCTGAATGGTTTAGGCATTCCAAAGTAAGGGGGGGCGTGATTATATATTTATTTCTTTATTTTTTATTCTGTGAGATTGGATTTAGAATGATAGCTAAATGAAATTTTTCATAGGCTGAAATATGTCGGAGGTTGGGGCAGGAATGTAGAAGTTAACAACTCTGAAACACCTGTAGCAGGAATTAAAGGACAGGCAGAATATATTCCTTTAGAGAGTCTGCAATGCAGAAGCACTTTTGGTGTGAGACCTCAGGTGTCATACCCCTGCAAGTTCTCCAGCCATAGAATATGCCATTGGTTCTCCAGACTTCACACCTCTGATTTTGAAGAAGCGGCCATTAAATGGACTGAACCATCATGTTTTTTATTAGATCACTTTCACCTTTGTTCACTTATAAAAAAAATTCCATTGTAAATATTCCGTTTATGAAGTGTTGCCATATTCCCCTCAAAGATAGTGTAATCACTTTTTTGTTTATATGTCTAATTACAGCTTTATCCATCAAAAAAACCCCATCATTTTCCCAGCATTTAATATCAGACACCACTGAAGCATTTTTAAAAAGCTACATAGTTAAGAAAGAGCAAAATCATAGAATCATAGAATAGTTTGGGTTGGAAGGGGCCTTAAAGATCATCGAGTTCCAACCCTCCTGCCATAGGCAGGGACAAAAAAACCCCTGCAAAACATAACAAATTCACATCAAGAAAATAGCCTCAAGTAAGATACTACACCTCGAGTTCATTTATGGCTGTTGTTGTGCACCCTTAGGAAGAATTATGGGGTCTGTTTGGCCGTGATTAAGTGATGAAATGTGTCTGTGATCTGCTGGTGTGGACTTGTTTTTATTTTGAGAGTTTATGCAGGTAAAGCTCTGTGCTTCAAAGGTAGAGCTTTATATTTATGACTAACTTTTACTGTGTGCTGGTACTTTCCCATAATGAAATGTCTGGCCAAGAGTATGGTTTTCCCTAACTTAAATAAAATGAGCGATATCCAGGAAGATTTTCCCTGGAAGTTTTTCAGCACTGCTGGGATGGAGAGGTCCCTTGGAAAGCTCTTCCTGCTGATAAATAAGTGAGGCTGCCGACAGCTCTTTGCTGTATGATTTTGTAACTCCCATAATCTGAAAACCACACTTGTGTGGTGAAAGCAGAGCTGACACAGACAGCTTGTGACTGGACTAGTTGCAGTTTCACAGAAGAGAAACAGCTTTATCTCTCTAATCCTCCTGCTGGCAGGCAGCACATGAAAAATGCAGGTAAGACACTGTATCTATTTATTGCTTATTTTTTTTCCCATAAATTCAGACCTTGCGGTTAAAAAGACCCAAACAAAATCCAGTAATTCACAAATGTAAACAAGTAGAAAAATAATACTCCAGAGTGCAAGAGCTTTTAAGTATCCAAACCCTAAATATGTTAACACAGCTGCATGTCATGTGACCCACCACAGTTCTGACACAGAAATAAGTGAGATGGTTGAAAAATATTCAAAATAGTGCAAATTTCTGATTATCCCCTAATCGAACAAGAGCCGTGCAACCATTAAAAATCCAAATGGGATGACTGAAGAGTTGTGATGAAGTTATATGAACTGCACATTTCCTTAGCTGGTACTCAGAAGCTACAGCTAAATCCTACCTCTCTTCTCCAGTAGTGCTGTGTAAGCTGGAGATTCTGCAATGCTTGCTGAATGCATTACTCTGCCTATGAGTTACCCAGGGGTGTTTCGAGGCATTCTCATGGCCTGCCTGTTTTTTTCTGGGGAGACCAGTGTGCCACAGTTCAGTGAGGGGCTATATCTTCACATGGTGTTTAGCAAGGTAGCATGGGACAAGAGGGCTAGATGTAAGAAAGAAGTTCTTTAGGGTGAGGGTAGTGAAACACTGGAAGAGGTTGCCCAGAGAGGTTGTGGATGCCCCCTCAATCCCTGGAGGTGTTTAAGGCCAGGCTGGATGAGGCACTGAGCAACCTGGTCTAGTGGGAGGTGTCCCTGCCTATGGCAGAGGGCCTGGAACTTGATCTTGAAGGTCCCTTCCAAGCCAAACTATTCTATGATTCCATATTACGGCTGTGCCAGTATGCTATTGTAACTGATGTAATTAGTATTACTGGTTTCACTAATAACTGTTCTGTCTTTACCCTGTGTAGTATGAATGTAGCTCAGTGATGGAAGCAATTTGTGACTCCTGGGCAATGGCCAAAGTTCTGTATCCTCCTGGCCTGGTGCTGGCTGCTGTAAGCTGTGCCCTCAGCCATAGCTCCTGCGGTAGGTAAAGCAGAGCTGAGAACACCAGCTGCACATGCACAGTTTGGAAAGTAAAATTCCTCCCCAGTCAAGAAGTAAATCTCGAGTGCCTGAAGTGAAGGGTGCATTACAAGTCACAAAAAATCAGGCAGAAAACAATTTCTCAGGGAAGTATTTGTAGAATATATTCAGCCATAAATGTTATCGGCATGCCAGGTCTTATTTCGAAGCCATAGGTTTGGGGTTTTTATGTTTCCATTTAGTTACTACTTAGTAAGAAACCAAATATGCTTCTGCAAATAGCTACCAGCAAGGAATAAAAAGAGGATAGGAAAAGACTGACTCAAGCATTTTTCCTCTGTGTCTTCTGAGACTCAGAATATACGAGGCGTGCTTTGAAATTAAAATTTCAGCTAGTGAGTATTTTTTTGAACACACTGTATTTTTTTCTTAAGTTATGTGTTTTTGGGGAAGGGACTATTTTGGTTCAGCATGTGTGAATAATTGGTATTACCCAGTAATAATTTTTCTGTCTCCTGTTAGAAATCATTGCTTTAGGTAAATCTTTTTATGATGTATTTTCCTACCACTCTCACTGTTCTTATGGGATTTCTATAGATGTATAATGCTTGCCTAACAGAAGGGCCCTTCCTTCAAAACCCTTTATTGATTCAGGCATTTAAAACAATATTCTGGCTTGTCTTGCAGCTCCCTTGTGCAAATAGTGTCAAAATGTGGAAGAGGACATAGATTGTAGAAAGAATTGGGAATGACATGAAGGCTGCTGTGTGCCAAGATGTTTTTCTTCTGAGCTTCAAGGATATAAGTGTTTTTGAACACATATCCTACCATGACATGTAGATGTGGTGCTTAGGGTCATGGTTTAGTGGTTGACTTGGCAGTTCCAGGTTAATGGTTGGACTTTAGGATGTTAAAGGTCTTTTCCAAGCTAAAATATGATGCTATAAACTCATTGTACCAACTCTGTTAGTATCAGTATGATCGACTCTATTCATAGTATCTAATAATTTTTATCAGGAAGAGCTTCATATTACATTTATGTGACTTTTTGCATTGCTGGATGGCAGAGTATTGCTGTGTGAAAAGCAGAGGTGTGAACATGCTCTAATGCCTAGGATAAAGAGACAAAAATTTGTAGTGTCAAATGAAGTACATCGGGCTGGGTAGGGGTGGTGGTGGTTTTGTTGTGAAAACCTGGAAAAACTGTGAGTTTGGTTCAATTTGAACCAGCATTCTTTTTCAACTGTTTGGCTTGGCAGCTGAACTGAAAAACCAGTTATTTGAACAGCCCTAAGCTCTCCTCTGCATTTGGACCCCTGCATTTTACTAGGAAAACTGTAGCATAGTTCCTGCAGCTGTTCATCTATGGCATACAGGCATTAAATGGAAGTTCCACTAAAAATCAGGATTGTGAGATTGTTTTTGGAAATGACAGGGCACTGAAATTGGATTGATGGTATCCAAGACTACCCCATTTACCAAAGACACACTGTTTTCACAAATGCTTGATCATTTGCTTGCCAAAAAGATACCTCTGATAGACATCCTTCTGAGTAATACTGTTAAGAGAAGAGCTCTTGACTCATGTGCTTTGTCAGCTGGGAACAGGGACATTCCTTTATCTCACTTTTCCATTCCATGATGTCATGAGAATATGTAAAACCAGGACAAGCAAATTGCAAGTGTAAAGGCTTTTTTTCCTCGATGCTGCTTGTGATCAAATTCACCCATCCACGCTTTTGAATACCTCATAATTAAACATGCAAAAAATGGAGACTTAATTTGAACATGTAAATTAATCACATGTTGTAACAATTGGAATTCATAACTGAATGTCCATTAGCAGACAACACTGTTCCTCATTCTTTTGTGTGTGTGTTTATAGTAATCACACAGTAGGATTTATGGTGCATGTCAGCCTTTGAAAATTAATTCTGCATCAACTTCGGAGATGTGTTCCCATTTCTATTGTATAGCTTTGCTCTAGAAATGCAAATAATTGCAAATTAAGCCCCAGATGCCTAAAGAGCAGCAGGAGTGACCATTATTTGATGTATCATGCACATCATGCCATTTCTGTGTCACTCCTCTAGGGGTTAAAAGAGTTTCATGTTTTGGACATCATAGGAAAATAATAAACAGTGTAGCTCATCCAAAAAACATCTGCTGATTTTGTTATTTTTTGTTAAATAGAAGACAAAGATACTTAAAATGTGTTTTCAATTGCCTGCTAAGAAAATAAGTTTACATAAAATAAACCTTTTTCCATCCTGAAAATTAGTGAATTTACCTTCTGTGGCAGTTTGGAAAAAGCCAGAATTTATCCACATTGTGTATTTAGCAAGTTAAGAGCTCAGTTGCTGTGGTGGGCAAACATTAAACATAAGTGGATGAGAATGAGGTCAGTGGAGTGAAGGCAAGCTGTGCCCTTCAGAGCTATTGTGCTTGTACATGACTTGAAGGATGTTTAGCCAATGGATACATCCTTTTCTCATGTGCTTTTTCATCAAACACCAGCAGCAGTGCTGTTGAGAGGAATGGAATTTACTCGTTTCTGCTGGGGTCAGAATTTACTGTAGGGCTGGAGATCTTCATCATGTGACACAGAACCTCCTTGGTCAAGCCTTGCTGTTAACTTGGTTTGGGCTTTGATGTTTCTCTCCATCAGCTATTGATTATTCAGTGGACAGTATTACCTTGAGCTTTCTTACCCATCAAGGAGAAGTTCTTCACAGCTGAAACCTCTTCTCTGGCTTTACTATACAAATGCAGTGTGATCCTTGGTGTCCTGCTTTGTGTGCTGTGCAGCTGTCTCCCACTCTTGGCATAGTTCCATCTTCATGTTACACCTCCCAGTAGGTCAGTCGCCTTCCACTCTCTTGTTTTCTTAATCTCTTTCAAATAACCACATTTTTATAGTGTACTTACAGGAAATACATCTCCAGAAAGGCTTCTGAATCACTTACAACTTCAAATGTTGTCATGTGCATCTTAAACAAGAATCTTGCCCTGTTCCATAGAGTAAAATTACTATGTATATTGTGAGAAAAATAAGGAGAGATATTTTAAAGAAAAGCCTCTATCCTTCTCACACAACATGTACTTAACTCCTACGGGAAGTGCCTGGTCATACATCAGAACTTGAACTGATCGCAAATCAACCTGAGGCCAAGATGATGATGTGGAGCTAACCTAGGACAAAGTATACTGAGTGTGAAGATACAGAAGTAGTTCCAAAAATGCAGCAAAATAGCTGTATGATAATTAGAGGGAAGGAGGTCACAGCCTGCCCTACACAAGCTTTTTTATTTGTTATTGTGGCATGACAGCTTATGTCTCTTAGTTTTTAATGGACTAATACCATTTCTTGGTTGTTTTTGCTTACTCTTTTCTCACAGTAAGATGTGACTTAAATTCCTAAACTCAAAACCCCAAAAAATTCAACCCACAAGCCCCAGTGGCATTTGGAGTTTATGTATTCTTTAACCGAAGGCCTTTACATAACCAGATACTGGTACATTCTTGAGTGAAATTCCTGAAGCTTTGGACTTAACCACTACTTCTTGCAGTGATGTACTTGAAAAAATGTCGACTATGTGGCTGTACTGGAGGGCTGTGCAGCTGAGCTGTGTCCTTTTCCAGAAGGTGACAGGCTGGTGTCAAAGTCTAGATTGAGGCAGGGTCCCCATTCCAGCTTGAACATGGTGACACTGGAATTTTTGCATATACATTTAAACCTTTTTTTGTTATTTTAATTATTGCAGAAAATTGGCATGGATGAATCTACTTTGGAGATATCTGCTGGAGTAAGCAGAGGACTGTGAAGCTTTGTGAGTTGGGAATTGCCTCATTCATTTTTCCTAAGTTACTAATTCAGAAACCTTTGTATTGCCTGCAGCAGTGGTGTTGGGTGTGTACAGGAGAAGTTCTTGAAATTATGAGCAAAGAGACTTGATTTCTGGAAGGACAAAAAGGAACAATCAACCAAAATCTCCTTTGGAAGGAGAGATACAAAAGTGCTTAAAGAGGCTTGAGACAGAAGAAACACACAAAGGGTTTACAAGGCTGTAGTTAAAAAAACTAAGTAGGATTTAGAAATGTACTTAGAGAAAATAACCCTGAAAAAGAGAACAACCTCCCTTTCCACCCAAAATCAAAAAGTAACACTATTAAAATGTTCTTAAAGTATTTAGTTTCACTTAATAACACTTATTATACACTGGGCAGTCCAACATGATTCTGTGTGCATTGGCAAAGCATTGTAGACTTTTGGATACTGAGTCTTCATTTGACTGTGTTTCACATCTATGTGTGAGAAACCTCATTTATTAAATATAGGAGGTTGGGAGGTTGCTCTACTCTGTGTTCCAGGCAATAAACCAAGGTGAGAGAAAGGTGTCAGGCTTTTGCTTCTTACTTGACTTTCCTGCATTTTTCTCTGAAGTGTGATGTTAATGAGAAATCTCATTGTCAGGACACATTTACTTCTGAAATATGTCTGAGATGTGATCATTTTTCTTCTAAATTCTCTGTATAAATCTGCATTGCCATTCACTTTACTGAAGTGGAAGACTACTGGGAGCAGTTCAGAATTGATCTTTCTTTTCCATCTTTGACAGTATCCTTGAATGGAAACATCGTCAAGGAGCATGAGGCTCAGTAGCCAGAGTCTAGGGTAAACTAATCTGCCACTGTTCTGGGCAGTGCATCCTTTGTGGTCTTAGGGAGACAGAAAGCACAATATCTTTCAAGCTCAGTTTCCCTTTCTGTGACATAGGGTGATGAGAATAATTTCATTCTTATCCAGCACAATATTTTTGTTTTCTAGAGAGAGAGGTGAAATGATATGGAAATAGCCTTAGTAAGGATTGTTCGGTATCAGAACGTAGCCATCATTCATAACTTAATTGTTTCAAGTTTTATTTATTAAAATTTTTAAATGAAGGAACTCAGTTCATAATCACAGAGACCTGAACATTTAAAGATTGGATTCATCTTCTGGAGAGCATCCTGAATTTCAAGAAAACTACCCCCCCACTGTTTCATTATGAGAAATATTCTAAAGGCTTTCCAAAAGTTTTGTCTTCATGCAGAACCACAGTCTGTTTATTTCTACATGCCAAAGATGAGGTTTGGCACAAGATTGTCCCCTACCCTTGCCAAAAGCTTTCCTAAGAGCACACTCAGTTAGTTTATATTACTACTTTTGAAAAAGGAAACATTAAAGAAACCATATTTTTAATACAGTATTAAGGTCCTGTGAAGGCTGAAAATGCCTCCCTCTGGCCTCACCTCACGCATAGGTCTAGGGGAATTGAGGGGAAAAAGAAGTCCTACAGTCAAAGAGCTGTCTCTGTGTGAGGCCTGGGAGCTAGGACAGCTTTGCTCTAATCCTCATTTCCCCTGAAGGCTCCATGTTCAAATATGGTTTTTAAGTCTGGTTGCCCAAGCTAAGACAACCATGGCTTCTTTTTCAGCAAGTCTGGGACTCTGAACATCTGTTGATTTTACATTGACTCTTCAAGGACAGAAGAAGCTTGGATGCCTCCTGCCAGTTTCCCAAACTACTGCAAGTGCGAAGAGCACCTGGTGACTTGGTGCACCCCGTTCCATCTGCATCTCCTATGCAGATTCTGTGAAAGGTCACAAAGGCAGAGAAGGGCCATGATTCTTGAATGTCCTGCCCTGCTCTAGTTAAAAACCATTGCCCCTCTTTCTATCACTACTTGCTTGGACAGACAGCCCCTTCCCAGAGCAGTATAACCTCTACCTTGTGTCTGGATTGCTGATAGCTGGAGTTGCACAGCAGGCAATATTCTGTAATTTTTTATTTAATATGACATTGCTCTGTCTACTGGAGAAAGAGACTTGAGGGATCAATTCTGCAGGGAGGTGTTCTTCACTGAACTGTTTTGTCAAATGCAGGGATTTATTTTCTTATGTTTATTGGCAGTCTTGAATCATCAGTCTGTCTTTTGAAAGAAAAGCTTCAGGTCAGTAAGGTAATTATGTAATTAAAGCGTGGAAGATTATTGTCATGGAAATGCCTGATGATGCAGCTGCATTGTGCACAGAGTGAGGGAGCATTTCAGGTGATTGTACAGAGCCTTGTGTCTTGTACAAGTGAGAAAAGTTCATGTATGTGTAGCCATCCATCCATTTGTCCATTCATCAGAACTTGGATTGTAATTTAAAAACTGAAGCCAGATGTTGAAGTCTTCACCCATCTGAACATCTCTTTCCTTCTGGAGTTGTCCATTCAGTCCATTCATTCCTTGTGTTCTGCATGGGCCAAGGGTAGTTGGCTGTCAAAAATAAACATAGACGATGCTTTTTTGCATTTCAGTTCACCACTCTAATGGCAGCCAAATTTTCTGCATGTAATTTTTCAAATGTGCTTTTGCCTTTTTATGTATTTACTTATTTTAATGTGAAACTGCCACATCCAGAATTTCTTGTTCAACCACAATGCATTTTCCTCCCAGGGATCAATGTAAAGAGTTTCTGTTTGGTGGCTGAATATGTGAGTGTTAGAGATGCATATGCACAATGTACAAATTTAATGTGAGTCTGCAGTCTTGCAGGGCTGGGATCCTTTGTTTTTGTAGGAATATCTTCCTGAGTTGCACCAATGTGGACCAAGTTCCAGCGTCAGGGCCTTTAAGACTTTTAAGTGAAGCTACTACAAAAGGCACGAAGCATTTGTACTATGATGTGGAATTTAAATTGTGCTGAAAATTCTTAAAATGCTCAAAGAAGGAGTTAATTTATAATTTGCAATGCTATTTTTTCTGTAGACAATAAAGATGGAGATATTGTGAGAGAGCGGATCCTCCTCTCATAACTTCACACTGATGCTCTGATGGCAGTTCTTGGAGAACTTCATCCATTTTTCTGCTGTGAATAGATATTTTGTTTAGCTAACCTGCTGGAGCATTGAAAGGAAATCAACATGTTCTGTAGACTCAAAGAGTGGGGACTGTTTATTTGTACATTCTGACCTCCTGCATGTTACAGGCCAAAAAATCTTGCTCTGTCACATCCACATTGAGCCTAGTTCCTTCAATGTTTGTTTAAAACATTACCTGTGAATCTAAATTTGTGAGCACAGTTTCTTTTCTACTGCTGCTTGTTTAAAAAAAACTGATACCTTGAGCTAAGAATGGATGAAATCTTCTTGCCAATAGCACTGGATTCTCTGTTTTTCTAACAAGGCACGAGCTGCAGCTGGGGCTTTTGCAGTGGCTCAGAAATTCCTGACAGCCAGTGGATTCTGTGCAGCCTAGTAGGTTATCTTTGCACTGAACCATTTCACTTATTTGGTGCACTATTAAGGCCATCCTGTTTAGAGTCAAATTGTTTTTGAGGTATCTGCTTTTATTGGCATGAAGTTAAGTATTTAATTATGTCTGAGGTCACTGCTTGTATCAGATGTAATGGGAATTGGTGATTGAGTTCAAAAGGAAGGGGTAATATGCATGTGGCCACTCATGCAGGTGAAGCTTGACTGCATAAGATTTGTTTCCCTAGGAAATTTGACATCTGTGCTGCCAGAGATATCTGAACCCCTGTGGATTCTTATTTTTCTGTTCTTAACTGTTCATTAGAGAAGGAGATAAGAGAGTTTAGATAAGAGAGTTTCATCAGATGTAAAACAGCATTCCCAGAGGATATCAGCAATGACCAGTGACTAATTTCTGACATCCTTCCTGCTTCTGAGGTTGCTTTTCATCATGGTAGGTCTTTAAAAAGTCTGTTTAAAATATGCTACCCCGCTAGACTCGAAATGAGAATTAGTAAATAGGTTAATTTTTGTCATATTTTCAAAGTACTTTGTCATGTCAACAGCCAATAGGCAGGATGCAAGTGAAGTACTGAGGCTCTGTTTGCCTTCACTTCTGTTTGTATTTGCTGTATCTGATGACTCTCCTAGATTTTGTTACAATAATACTTTTCATTTAGAAATTCAGACCTCCTCTGATGAGAGCCTGAAACATTTCCATTTCTAAGTGCAAGAAGTTGATTGCTATGTAATTATAAACTGGTGCCAAGTTCTAACCACACTACCTTACCTACACTAGTCCTTTGGAAATGTTTTACTTGCAACAACTTTATATACCAAACATGTTTGTTTAATAAAAATGTTGTTATGATAACTATAAACAACATATTTTTTATATGACTAATGTTTTCATGAAGTTGCTTTCATTTTCACAGGTCACTGCTTCCTTTTCCAGCCTCACAAACAGTTTTCTCAGTCATCCTGGGCACTGAGTTGGTGCCTCAGCACTTGGATCCGTGTTCTATGATTTGATCTTTTCAGAGTGTTCTCTCATTTGTCCCTGTCCATGTGATGTTTTCCTGACACTATTTTTTTCTACCCATGCCACTTTATCACTGTTTTTCTCCATGACGTGCTGTTAAAAGAGGTGACATGTCCAGGAAAAAAATAGATTTAGCATGAAAAAAGAAGCAGCTGACCAGTAAACTACCTAGAAAGTAAGTAGTTTTTCTTATTTCTCATGCCTGCTTCTCATCTGTTGCTACACTGAAATCTGCATTCAAGATTTTATCTACAACATACGGCATATTTTGTAAATGAGCTTCAGCATTCTCTGTAACCCTAATTATTCATGAATAGTCTCTCTTTATTGTTAAGGATATGCATCTCACTAGCAGAGTTTGATATGCTGATTATAAGAATAAAGTTCATCTGAGGTAACAGAGTTTATTCCATTCTCAGGCATCCAGCCTGGATCTCAGCTGCAAAGTAAGTACCTCTCCACATCTCGTTACCAAAATAGCAACCTTCTTAATCCTTTGCTGTGAAGAACAAAGGTTTGATTCAGTCTCTGGAGCAGAAATAGGATCTTATTAATGCACTGGCAACTACAGTGTTGTTATTTTCGTTAGAAAAGGGAGAAACAGGAATTTGCTGATATATGTTAGATTAAGGGCTGTTATTGTTTTGAGATTAATCGGATTGTTAGTTGGGCCTTTCCAATAGCAGATGGAAATCTACTAAATCTTGTAATTTAATATTCTGGATGAGTTCAGGAGCTGCTTCCTGGAAATTCACTTCTATTCTTTGTATCTCTTCTCAAAGAATCACTCAGGGTGTCAGGCAAATGGTGTATTGCTCACGGTGCAAGTGGTGGAGCCAAGAGGGAAGTTCTTCTGCTGGTCTTCCTGGGCTCAGTCCACTTGCTCTCCAGTGGGTCAGGGCTGAGAACCAAAGCACCAACCAGGTACCTAATGCTCAGCCTTTGTGGGGTACTGACTTTGTGCGTTAGCCAAGTAGCCAGGCTTCAACATGTTAGAACTGATGTATGAATTCACATTTTTAAGTACTAGAGCTCTGGTGATGTTTTATGAAGTCTTTTCTTTCTTTTGAAAGATTTGCTGTCATGTAGTGTTGGGCTGCAGTGGACTGTGGAATTTAGGATCCCTGTGGAGCAGGCTCTCTATGCCTCTGGCAGTTGGTCAGGATAAAGTTGAAATTAGGATTGCAGTGAGGAGCCAGAGGAATTCCACTTGGTGAATTAAATGTTATTGAGCTGAGGACCTGGAAAAGGGTGAGGGAAGGATCTGAGTGAGCTCCCAAATTGGTATAAATGATTGGCATAGGAGGTATTGCTCAGAGCAAAAATAAATGCAGTGTAACCCAGACCAACAAACTCTTTCTGGAAATGACTGCTCTTGATAATTCTCAGCGATAGGCAAATGCCACACTCCAAAATACGTGTGGTCCATTGTGCAATTCTGTGTGGGTGTGGATCTTTGCAGGTTATTGGCCTGTGCCCTCTGGCACAAAATGTGTTTGCCTAAGTCTTAGCATGTAGAACTTTGGGTGTTTGTCTTCATTTGTATGTGAAAGGTTCAGGGTTAAGCGAGGGAGAACTATCCCAGAAACTGAGGTCAGCAGAAGCTTCTCCAGATAACTCTTCCCAGGCCTGAGTACTGTTGCAGAATGGGAGGACCAGTAACATGGCATTTGCAACAAACCTCAGTTCTCTGCTTCTGATTAGGACAAACCCTGTGTTTGGCCTCCAGGAGATTTGACAGAGATAAGTCTCTTGTTGTAATATGTAGGCTGAGACTTGTGGACTTCTGTTTGTGAGTTGGAAGAGATTTCTAAGCATAGTCTAAGGCAATTATGTTTTATTAATTGCTGTTTTATCCTGATCATGTGTGTCCCCAGAAGCTTTGATAACACAGGAATGATTCAAGTGTCAGTAGGGTATTTTGGCTTGTTCTCTGTTATTCCACTGTAAAGCTGAGATAGTTGTATTGGCTTCTGAGCGGCACTGGTAGAGCTAGAGCAGGGCTGGAGCTGAGAGAGCTCTGCTCGAGTTTAAAAGATGCATTCCACAGCTCTACTCTGAGCTGTTTGAATCAATGAAGGTATGTCTACTCAGGGTTTGGCAGATAGACATGAACTTACTCTGTCCATGCTCCAAAGTGTCTGGGTGCAAGCTGGCTGTGAATGGGAAGCTGTGCAGCCATCACAAGCACGTGACTGAGCCTGTTCTAGTAAGTTCTGCTGGGGAGCAGGATGTGTTACCTTGGGATGAGCATCACATGGCTGCAGTTACATGGCTTTAGGATTAAAGGTAGCTTCTATCTGGGCATCTTGGAGCCCTTGCAGAAGGACTTACACCTGCTTGCAAATCTGCCAAGGAAGCACACTCTCAATATGTTAGCCAGACACGATGATCTGGAAAAATGGTGCCCAAAAGGCTGCTCATTCTTTTAAAAAAGTCTCTTCAGTAAAAACCTAGTGCCAAGCTACAGTTTTGGCAATTATAGAATAATAGAATAGTTTGGGTTGGAAGGGACCTTAAAGATCAAGTTCCAGGCCCTCTGCCATAGGCAGGGACACCTCCCACTAGACCAGGTTGCTCAGTGCCTTGTCCACCTCCAGGGATTGAGGGGGCATCCACAACCTCTCTGGGCAACCTCTTACAGTGTTTCACTGCCGTCACTGTAAAGAATTTCTTTCTTGTATCTAGCCTGAATCTTCCCTCTTCCAATTTACATCCATTATTTCCATTATTTTCATCACATATCCTGTTAAAAATTCCTACCCCTGCCTTTCTGTCAGCCTCCTTCAGGTATTGAGAAGCTACTCTGAAGTCCCCCCTCTTTCAAGTCTGAGATGTGGTGTAAGCTGATGATAGATGGAAAGACGTAAAACTGTATTTTTGTATAAAAATCCAGCCAATCAGTGGGAAGGACTGTGCAGTCATGGCAAATTAACACTTTGTAGTAATATCTGTGTGAATTAAATGTCACTCCCTACACAGCCCATTACACAAACCACTTGCTCCCTTGTCTACAATGAATGGACATTGCTAATGGCAGCTTATTTATCTGGTGTCCTAGACTCCTAGGTCACTTAGGTACCTCTGAAGATGTTCTCTTTCAAATTACTTCCTGTAATTAACTTCCATGCCTCTGATTTTCAGAAAAAAAACACCCCCTGTTTCTATATAAAACCCATGGGTTTTTAGACAATTACTTTGCCCTTAGCCTGAAGAGTCCATTAGTTGCTATGTTCTTGAAGCAAATTAAAACAGTGCATTTTGTAGGATATAAAGCAATTCCTAACTGTAGCAGTCATTAGATTAATACCAACGTTTATCATCCAGGATGCTCATCTGGTTTTACTGAGCTTTGTTAACAAAATGGAAACATATGATTAAAGTCATCCTGTCTGTCTTTTTCAAGTTGTGCCTGTGAGTGAGTCAGTGTTTTACAAATGGGTGTTGCCAGACGCTGATATTGAATATGGCTCCAGCCGGCAGGGCTCGGGGTCCAGCTCTGCATTCTTGGAGTCCAGACTGGAATTCTGAAATTCCCATTGAAATCTGTGGGAATTCTGCAGGGCCAAAGCACAGCTACCTTTATGGCTGGCTGGGGCAGCTCACAGAGAGAGAGATGGAGCTTCATGCAGGAGGCTTGGGGACTCGGTATTGAGTTCATGCACCTCTTTGCTTAGTCACTTGAAACCCAAGATGTATTTGAGGATACCACATTCCTCTTAAGCCTTGTTTGTTTGAGGTGGGTTGAGTGCCCTCTGCTGTCTCTGGACATGACACCTTCTGCTCCCCTGGCAGAGCTGGAGCTGTGGTTTCCACTCTTGCTGGGCACAAGAAGTGTTTGCAGAGAGCAAGCCCCAGTGTGTCAGACACAACGTGCTTGCCTTGCATGCCTACAGGAAGGGTGGGATGTGCTTCAACCCTCCAGCTCTTTGCCAAAAGCTGACAAACATCTTTGGGTGGAGCTTTTGCCAGAAAACCCTGTCCTATGGGCAAGGTTGCACCAATAGTTAATTTGACTTCTTTTCTTCACATGCGAGATAGGGTTTGAATAGTCCGAGCCTTGGGGAATTGCACATCTGGATTCAAACTCTTCATGGCTACTGTCCCCTCATCTGTGCCACGGGCTGTTCCCAACTCCTAGTTCTGTACTTTTCCAAGCTTTGTGTTTCATGTCGTCCCCCTCGGGGGCATTTGTAAAAGTGGGAGAGCCAGATTGGTAGTTGTAAGCAGGGGAAGGATGGCTGCTGACGTCAATGCAGCTCTGCCCCTTCACATATGCAAGGGATCAGGGCTGTCTGAGCAGAGTGACAGTCTGCTGGGGAGGAGGGGAGGCTGCCTGACAAGTGTTAGCCTTGCACTTCGCCAAGTGACAAACAGAGGCTGAGTGCAGCATCCAGACATGTTATAAAACAGGCTGTTGGAGAGACAGCTCCATGTGGAGTCTTGACTTACTCCTGGTCATTGTCCTGATGATGTTCTGTAGCTTTAAGACAACTTTAAACAAAACCTTGATGTGTGGATTTCTGTCAGAGTAAGTGTCTGAGCCCCTCTGTGTGGTTTCTGGGTGGTCTGACACGGTGCAGGAGCCCAGTTGTGGGCCATTGGGTAAGATTCTAGTGGAAAACCCAGGGCTGGTTGCTCCATGTTACCAAATGTATGGCTACACCACAGCTCTGATGTCCAGAGCTGCAAAATCATTTACTCATCTTGGGACGTTTGAAATATTTTTGAATGCGTGACTTTAAAGGAGTAATCTTGGAGTTAAAGAGAGTGAGGCTGAAAGTGCTGAGCAAGCAGAAGAGAGAGACAGGGTTTTCTTGGGTGCAACAGGATGTAGAGGAGGCAGAAAATAAGACACCCTTTTGGAGATCACTGTTGCTGTTCCCAGAACTCTGCCTGTTTGGTGCACTTTTTTCTCCTGTGCTTTTTTTTGCTCATCTGAACAGTCTCTCCAGAAATCAGCAACTGGGAGCACACAAGTAATTCTCTTTGCCAGGTAAATGGGAACAATAGCCAAGTGGGAAAGAATGAATCATTGCCATTAACAAGAAAACTAGGGTTGCTCTCATCATCAACACAATGCTGTGTCTATTCTCAAATGTCAGGGCTAATAACTCACCATTTACAAATTAGATTTAACCCCCTCCCACACAAACCCACATAGTCCTTGCTGGCCTTCAGAGCTGCCTTTCTCTGAGGGCCACCAGTAAAGCCTTCAAAATATGTCTCCTTCAGACAGTCTGGCTGCTTTCAAGATTGAATACTCCTCCCCCTTTCCCTTTGGACTTTGTTTTAGTCACAGCTACATCACTGAAAAATATGGGAATATCTTTGAAAGCCCATCTGAGGCTCTAATTATCCTTCACATAAGAGGACCGTTATCATCTCCAGATGAAATGAATGATAGAAGTAGTAAGAAAGATTCCAGAGTTTTGGTTATCTTAATAAATTCCTAAACGTGGAGGAACTCACAGATCTTTATCCAATGCAACCAGAAATTATTAATGTAGGTAGGAGTATCAAAAGCTTGAGTTTTCAGCTGGCATCTTACAAAATCTACTGTCAAACTCCTGTTTTTCATCCATTGTACTGATGGACTCTGACTGTAGCTGCCCAGAAAAGATGTAACAGGAATGCCAGTTTCCTAGATAACCATCCTGTAGGTGTAGAACATGAGATGCTGCTAATTTCAGATGCTCATCAGGTTATTAATAGCCTCCTTACTTTAAAAGTAATAGCCTTGTTTGAACTTCTGATCCTGAAATACAGAAAACATTTGGGATTTATTTTTAAACGTGAGTCGCTTTACAAGTGAACTTGAGGCAGGTAATAGAAATAAAGGACACAGAAACAAATTTGGAAGGGATTAGTGAAGTCCATTTAACAGATTCTGCCTGCCCAGTCCAACACAAGCAGTTTGTTCATTAGATAATTATTCTCTTTCTCTCGAGATTGAGAATTCTTCAAAGTGGTTTGTCTGCAGTTCTTAGCAGAGCTGCTTGCTGGGGGAGTGCACTCTGTGTGGGGGATCTATCAGCAGCCAGGCTACCTCTCTGTGATCTGGGCTGGGCTAAAGCCTGGAGAAAAATCAAAGGCCAGATTGTTCTGTTTTACCAAATGCATTGCCTGGGGCCAGCTAATTAATCGAATGTCTAGAAATGTCATACATCTCTTTAAAAAAAAAAAAAGGGCAAGAAACAAACAAAAAATGAGCATCACTTGTAAATTGCTATTGTTTTAACTGAATGTTGTCATTTTCACACAGTGACTGATATCTCAGCCGACCAGTCCTTCAGAAAGAGCAAACTGGAACATGAGAAAACTCATAGGGGAGCACTGTCTGGTTTAAAGTTATTTTTTAACATAGGTCTGGCTGAGCCATAAATGCTCCCATATGTTGACTGAGGGCCTTAGCTTCAAATCCAAACTTGTGTTTTAATTCTTATGACTTATCCTGTCACAAGGCAGTGGCACAAGCCTGTTGTAAAACAGGAGCTGCAGCATTGTCCCAAACTTGACCAAGCAGTTGAATGTAACTCTGGGATCATTCTCTGGATGTGATATGGCACTTGGTGTTTGAGCTGCCTGTCTTACTGAGGCTGTGCAGGATTGTGTTTGCAGGATGGGGTGGTAGGTGGTCCTACTTTAGAAGTCTGGTACTTGTTATGGAGCGAGTTAGTTCCTCTGGGAAAGGTGGGTGTAACTTGTCAGGACATGAAGGATAGCTGACCTCAGATATTTGGGAAGTTGTGTTTGTGTTTTGATGCATATGATTTTGTTATGTAAAATAGTGAGGCTCACCCCCTTCTCTGCCTGATCGTGCCCTTTTGTGGGTTTCTGCACAGTTCTTTTGGAGGAGAAGGGTAGCTCATATGATGAGGTGAGAAAGAAGATGAATGGAAATAGAAACCAGGAGGAATCAGTTCTTCAGCTTAGTAGTTATAAGGGCTCCTAGAATGAAAATATTTTTCCGTCCTGTGCCACTGGGCCTGTATGGGGAAAATGAACATTATCTAAAGGTTACAACTTGATTTTCTCAGATTGATACGGTCACGATTTAATTCTGTGTGGTGAGACACATTTTGTATGGTATCTCACTGTAAAGTTTCCTCAAATGCATCCTCATGCTGTCAGAAGAACTAAAATCCTTTTTCTTCTCAGTGTAGCTCTTGGATTGGAAGTTGTTTTTCGTAAGATTTGATTCTGTCTCTGCATTTGGCAAACCTTTGCCCCAGGTATAACTTTGAACATTCGTTATGTTGAAAACTGCCTCAGTTGGCAAACAAATCCTTCAGTGCTAGAATTTCTGGGAACCCAGGAAAGATGGAGGTGGAAAGAAGCAAGGCAGGCTGAGGAGGAGTTCCTTTTTATCTGTCAAACGCAGTTGTAGTATCTCTGAAATACTGTGCTTTAAGCAGTCTGCTGGTCTTGGCTTTTTTATGGGAGTTCTGGAAGAGTTTTGTGCACTGCACAGTCTGATTGACAAAGAGGTTTTCTGTCCTCGCATGACCTTCTTTTAATTTAAAAAAAAAAAAAATTCAATAAAAGTTCAGCCACACAGCAAGGGATGAATTTAAAGACTGCACACCATGTGACAATGGTAAAACTTTCATAATAGCCGTCATATTTGTTGGTTTAAAAATCAACTTCATTGTCATAGTTAATAGCTTGCAGCTGCTCTAGCACAGAGGCAAATTGCTATGTATGTGTCACTCTTAAACACAAGTAAGATCCACTGACTCTAGTGACTTAGTTAGTTTTTCCTATCTATTGGTAGTATTGCTGATCATCATCTCTATGCGATGAGAGGAATTCATTGCCACATTTCAGCACTGCTGAGCTGACTATGTAATCTTGGAAGTAAAATAAACTTGTTTTCAGAGGCTGCCCAAAGTATATTCCATAACATCCCCTTAAAAAGGCTTTTGAGGTTGTGCATAAGTAGGTACAGTTCCCCTGTAAATATGTGGAATATCATCAGTGTTGATTTAAGATAAGTTACATGAGAAGTGCTAAAGAACCATGATTTATTACCTAATGTGAAGCTCAGGAGTAAAAGAGGACTTGTTGGAAGAAGATCACTGGGTAAGTTCTCTGACAGCTTGTAACTTAGGCAAAGTATTTGTAATTTCCACCAGACAGAAACAATTCTTCATCATGCTGGTGATGTGCAGAAGATGTGTAAAGTCAGAATGGACCAGTGGCCAAAGTGTAACAGCAGGTTGAGGGCGAGCAGAGGACTATATGAAGTACCTTCTGGTTATCCTGGGTGGGAGGCATCTGAGAGATCATAGGAGAAATCCTCCATAATGTATGGTGGCAACTGCAAGGAATTATGACTAAGGGGATGTGTTGTACCCATAGACTGAGCAAATATAGCGTTACTTAGATTTAGGGACATTCTGCTTTGCTTTCCCTCCTCCCTACTGTGTCTCCTCTTAGCAAAGATCCAAGCTTAAACCGTGGACCTAAAGCTGAAGACTGAAAAGTGGGTGGTATCACTTCTGAGCAGTCTCAGAAGGAGAGTGGTTATTTAAAGCAGAGCATCCATTGATGTTTTAGGCATCTGTCTGTGTGTGGAGAAGTCAGGCAATGCAGGTAGAGCTGTCCAGGATGCTGTGTTTTGATGGCTGAAACTCAGTTTTTCCTCCAAGAAAGCAAGAGGAGTGAGAAGGTTTGACCTAGCTTACAATAAGACAGCACTTCTAAAGCTGAAGTCAAAAGTCTTGGTGCCCAAAGGATGGAAAAAATCCTCCAGGGACCAGGGGTAGCCCACACAGTTCTGCACTGGATTATTAGTGCTGCTTTTCTTATTTGAGTGAGGTTTCTGATGTGTTTCTTGAGGCTGAACCTGACCCTCGGGTCTCATTTACAATTCAGAGAACTTGAGTTTGGCTTTTGTGTGCACATTCTGTAGTTGCAGTAATTGCTATTCTTGTTACTACTTCAAGCTTGGTTAATGTGTCAGTGTGCCACTTTGTTTTACTCACATACAATCCATGATGAGCACTGAAGTCTGAAGTAAATACATGGGATCTCTGGTTAATCTGTGCTTTCTTTTTCCCTTGCCTTTCCTCTTTGTGTGGAGGTTGCTTTATTTTACCAATGATTGGAAGTGTACACCATAAGAGGAGTGGAACCTTCCAAACAATGTGTTCAGTGTGTTGAAAAATTGAGAAGAGTCTGGAAATGTTTGAAGAGTAGGTATCTTCCACCCCACTCCTTACCTGGATTCCCCATTCTCTTGAAGTTTCCTAGCCTTGAGGAGGGAAGGAGATATGGCCTGAGCCCAGGTGATTTGTTACTCAGTTCGGAATTAGATCAAATGTCTTTTCCTCTGCAAGAGTGAAGAGGGAAGGGAGATGCACTCCTCCTGTTAGGAAGGTGGGGCAGATGTCTGTAGACATATTGAAACTATTCCTTTTGTATTAGAATGGTCTGGTTTTTTCTGCTTCTTGGAATAGAATCATAGAATAGTTTGGGTTGGAAGGGACCTTAAAGATCATTGAGTTCCAACCCCCCTGCCATAGGCAGCGACACCTCCCACTAGATCAGGCTGTTCAGTGCCTTGTCCAGCCTGGTCTTGAACACCTCCAGAGAGGGGGCATCCACAGCCTCTCTGGGCAACCTGTTCCAGTGCTTCACCACCCTCACTGTAAAGAATTTCTTTCAAGTCTAAATCTACCCCCTTCCAATTTACATCCATTGTTTCTAGTCCTCCCATCCGATATCATATTAAAAACTCCTTCCCCTGCCTTTCTGTAGGACCCCCTCAG
>VZTY01013241.1:31441-58632 GCA_013400935.1 Turnix velox
CTGGTGGCTCATGTTGAGTTTGTCAACAACTGACACACCCAAATCTTTCTCTTCAGAGCTGCACCCAGCCTGTATCTGTGCTTGGGATTGCTTCGACCCGGGTGCAGGACCTTGCATCTCACAGATTTCTGACCAGTAGTTCTCTGTTTCTGACATTCCTGTTTCTTGTTGATATGCTGTTTTCCCATGCTGGAAGTCATTCTTCTCTGAAGGGGACTTCTTCATGTGAGCCTACAAGAGTAGTAGGCCTCTGTGATTAGGGACTGGGATTTAACTAAATGTAAATGCGTCTGAAATGTCAGAGTCTGCTGTGATGGTGGACCCTGAGCATCCATTTGTGAGCTGTGCATATGCAGTCAATATGGACTGGTTCTGCATATCCTGATGCAGATGTATAAAATGTGAGATGGACTCTGTATGTACTGACTAAATGGGAAGCTGAGGCAGGATGAGCGTCCCTAAGTTCTTTGTCGTCTTCTCACAGCGGTGGAGCGGTTTACAGAGATGGTGGTCTGTTTTTCATCTTCTTTCTCAGGTTGCCTTCCTTCTCTCCTCTGAGTATTGACAGGATTTTTCAGGGCAGGCATGAAGTACATTTGATGTATATAAATTTTGATTTTTCTCACTGTAGCTTTGCCTGGAACACCGCATAATATAACAGCATTTGGAACTCCGAGAGAAAACCAACATATTTCCACCAGCAAAGGTCTCATGGAACTGTTGAAAGAAGATGGAATAGTCTTGGTTCCTGCCCTTCCTTTTTGCAAGGTATTTTTATTCCTGTCTGATTTCTGAAGTGGAATCTGATTTTCATTTTACTTTGTCCATCCATCCATTCCCCCAGCTCCCCCACCCCCCATGGATTTTTTTACCATTGGCCAAAAATGAGAATCCTTGAGTTGGAATGATGTAGTAAAACAATTACAAGATATACTTGGAGGAAAGGTTTATTATTTGGCTAACTGCCACTGAGAGCTGCTAATTACCAAGCAATTATAACTAGACATAATTTTTAACTGTCTCTTGAGTTTAGGATGTGACTCAAAACAAAAGACAGAAATTTTTGAGGAGTTAAAAAAAAGGACAGGAGATACATGAATATTTCCTTAGGGCATCCTTTGCTACCTTGGTCTTCATGGCCAGAAGTCTGGCTATCATTGCCTCCTTAGAAAGCATTCTTGGCTTGTCTGATCCATCTTTTCTCTCCTGGCTTCTCCAATAATTAAATAATAAAAGCAGTTTAGGAAATACATTTTGCGTCTGTAGTTCCTGTGATCTTTGGATGCTTCAGGAGTCAAAACTCCACATGGATTTGCCACAGCTGAGGGCTCTGTGTTTGACTCAAAAATGCTTTTGCACACAAATTAGAGGGCAGCCAGTGCAAAACAATGTGGTTATAATGCACTAACTAAGCAGGAAGCATGGAGATCAGTCTCTGCTGTGTCAGGAAACAATTTGTCTGTGGAAATGGCGTGGCACAGTGCTTGGGAAGACAATGCTGCAAGCAATGTTCAGTAGGTTGGCTGCTTGAGAAGGTCCTACAGGGGCACTGTCAGTGAATCAATATGCCTGATTTATCACTGTATTATATTAATTCTACTTCAGGGTGACTCCATTCAGGGCAGTTGATTTATCCTAGGGTAAAACTGAAGAAAAACAGTGCTTCATCCCTCTTGTTTTCTACATGATTTGCTTCCACGGAGCCACATCGATGCTTTTAGTTCTGTCACCTTCAGGGCCAGCAGTGACAAGGTGGAAGCTGCAAGCCTCTCAGCATTGCTTAGGAGATTTGGGGTATAATCCTTGTACTGGCAGAAGTTTCTGAACCCCAAGTTGACAGCTTAAAAATAGCTTCTGATGAAGATGCATGAATCTTACAGTGTGATTCTTCAGAAGCAAGCCACTTAGAAAATAGGATTTAGTGTTGTGAGGCAACACCAGAGGCTGTTGCACCACTAAACTGAGAGTAAACAGAGAAGAACGCCTGCATGAGAACACCATGAGAGTGAGTACAAATGAGGGGAGGAATAAACTTTTGCCTCCTCCAAAGAGTTTTCACATTTGCCTGCTTTGCCAACTTGAAGTATAGGATTGAAGGCTGGGGAATTTACGTCTCCATGTCTGTCTTTCAGCAGGGCTTCCAAGCATACACATTATCATTCAAAAGTCACCACCAAGCTGTTTATGATAGGTCTGTGCCAGCTGCACTGGTTTATGTAGCCATCTCAGCCAAATCATTGTGACCTGATGTGACTGAGTTTCTGAAAAGGGTGTGCCTTCAGAATTCTCATTTTCTTCAGAGTGAGGCACTGGGAAAGCACTGGAATGGATCTGAAAAGAGTGCAGCATTCTTATGCAGAGGCAAGGGTGCCATTCAGGCAGGCAAGCACTAGAAGAAAATCTGTCTTGGGTTTGTTTTTCAAAATGAGTCTGAAATGTTCATTGGAAAAATATCAAGAATCTAAGACTTAAGTGAACTAGTTCACATGCTCTGATTTCACCTATATCTGTGATACTGAGAAGTGACATAATAGCTTCTCAGTTCCTGAAATTCTAATTTAGTTCACTTTTTGTCATCTGCATATACATTTATTATATACATTATATACATGTGAAGTCTGTTTTTCTCTCTTGTTTTTGTTTTTTTTTTCTTTTCCTCTCCATCTTTCTCTGAATGTGAGTCTTATACCTCCATGTTAATTTGAAACCTGTTAATGGTACGGTGAACAATTAAGTGAAAAAGATTCCTCTTTTTTTGGTCAAATGTGCTCCTGTTTTTCTTGGATCATAAAATATTTATATATTCAGCTGTTGAAATAGATGATTGTGCATTTTATTCTTGTATTCTCAAATACCAGATTTTCTGATGTTCTTCAAATTGAAGTCGAATGCTTTCAGCCTCCGAAGTCCTTTTGGACAGTGTAAGATGTTTGGATAATTGGTTGAAATTTTTCACCATTTTTCTCTTCATTTTCTCTGCCTGGTTTTAGCTTCCTCTGAGACTGAACTGGACATTTTTACCTTGACAGGATTCCTAACCAGCTGCTGGTTTTGTTTGTGACACCACTTACCAGTGGTACTGTGATTTTTTTTAAGAGGTTCCCGCTACAACAGATAAAAATTTAAAAATCTTGGTTTTTTTTCTTCCATGCAATCTTGAGAATTGGGTTTTATATGTATTTATTTTAAATACAGTAATTGATGAAAGACTTTCTTTTGATTAAATGAGATTCAATAGCATAATTGATGAAATAAGGGGGAAGATATTACCCTAAATGACCTTGCAGCCTGAATCTTTCTTTGAATGGGAAAAAGATTTTTCTGAATGTACTTCCAGATAGTATCTACATTTCTTAGAAACTTGCAGGGCTTTTTGTGGGAAACCCCCAAACTATTTTTGTGTGGCTTTGGCCTAAAATATTTGGTTTTCTCTTACCCAGTTTCAAAAAGGTTGAATAGTTGGCTTTTCTGAACGAAATGCAATACTTTCCATAAAGAAAAATCCCCATTTTCCTTTCTAGCACTGCTTTTTTTTTTTTTTTTTACTTCATATTTCTGACAAGTAAAAGAGTACAGATGTACCTAGAAGTACAGCTGTGGTATCACAAAATTTCAAAGTAAAAAATAAAATTTACAGTCTTTCAGGTTTCTCCTGCTGCAGCCCCAGTCAGTGCCAATGTATTTGACTCACGTGTTCTCTGAAATGCAAGCACAGATTAGTGATTCTGCCACTGCATCAGAGCAAATACCATTATGGTTTATTGCCATATATCCCAGTGACTGAGGAACAGGGGCTGTGGTTGCCTCAACCCTCTGTACTGTTGCCAAAAGGGGTCTACTGCCCTTTTCATACCCCTCACTTGTGCTTGCCTGAGTGTTTGTGTCCTTACAGCAGGAGTCAGAGGAGGAAACTTTGCCAGCTGAAAACTAGTAACAAGAAAAAAGAAAAGTTAATGTGGGCATGAGGGAGAGGCACGCACAGGGAACAGGGACCATGTGTTTTGGTTGAAGTATGAAATTATACTGCTTTGAAGTCATCATGCAGTGATGTTACATGCTTGACATTCTGCAGCCTTGGTGCCGCCCTGAATTACAGATGTTCAGTTGATTGGTTGAAAAAACAGTTGGGACCATACCTGCTAGATACTTCATAGGAAGTTTCAGCAAGTCAGTGTGAAATGACAGCTCTGATAGAATCATAGAATGGTTTGGGTTGGAAGGGACCTTAAAGATCATCTTGTTCCAACCCCCCTGCTTTGGGCAGAGACACCTCCCTCTAGACCAGGTTACTCAAGATCACAGTGTCCATTGCTTGCCCAGCAAAAGAAGGACAAGGATCACGGATCTTACTCCTGTGTGAGTGAGAGGTTGTGAAGTTGAGGGCACAGAGATGTCTTCCACTTAGATTTCTGCCTTCTAATGACTTTCTGTTTCTATAGAAGCAACCTGGATGCATTTTTCTTATCTGTTGCCTTTCCAGGACAGATTGGGGGGTGCTCAGGTGCTTTGTTTCTCTTATTTTTGACTCAAGTAGGTTGTGGGGATACTTTTACAGAGCCTGAAACTGTTTTGCAGAAGGTTACAGTGCAGTATTGCTGCTATTCTTCCTACTCCTTATTTTAAACTCAGGGATTGAATCCCTCGACTTGCCTAAATCAGGGTTGGAGCCTTTAGTTATGACTGAAATGAAGATGAAGGCTTAAATGCAGGGATTATACAGTTAAGATGTGGGTTTAAAAAATACCCATTTTTGCCATCAGATAATTTCGTGATATTTCTGCAGAGAAGACTCTTCAACAAAAACTGGAAGGAATTCAGCAGTGAGGAATTCCAGCAGTGAGAATTTGAGATGTTTGGGAAATCAGGAGCAAACTGAAACTGAGGTCTTCGAAATGGTGGTATTTTTTTTTTCTGGTGCCAAAAAGCAAGCCAAGTTATTTTGTCCTGAATAATCTGTAGTTTTAATCTCTCTTGAAGTGCCCATGGGGTTTTCTGACAGGGTTTTGGAATCTGTGGTTCTACTTGGTGCTGTGTTTTACAGCTTCATAACAAAACTCTGAAGCTGATTTCTGCAATGGATAAAGTAGGAGTCAGTATATATTTGATATCTTTTAATAAGTAGAAACCTTAACCCTTCTGTAAATAAAGACTCAGCCCAGAGTGACTATACCTAAAAAAAAAAAATAAATTTTTGGATTATGGAAGTAGTGTATCTTGTATCTTCTTCACTTATTAAAACATAAGGCCTTAATTTCAGAGCTAAGAATAAAAAGTATGACAAAGAATAAGATTGGATGGGAAATGATGCAGCTTGTGCCTGACTCCAGTGAAAACAGTTACAGTTGAGTCACTTTGATGAAAGCATGTACAGCAAGTGATCTGCAATTCAATAAATACGTATATTTAAAGACATGGAGGCAATGATTACCTGAGGAATACTTGAGAATGATATTTTAATTAAGCTGTATAACTTTTTTTTCATTTCACATGAAAATATGTACTGTTGTATACATTTCCCTTTTCTTTCCCACAGTCTAAGGAAGATTGGGGCCAGAAACAGCTTGTTCTCTGACTTCCCACTGGAGACTGAAAATGGCATGTCTTTCTTTCATATTCAGCTATTGTCCAGCACATCTGCCAGCAGTGGACATTGACCTTCTCTTTCCTGCTGTGGGCAGACATCATTCCATCCAGGAAATATCAGGGAGATGACACAGAGCTGGCTTAGCTCAGCAACACTGACCCTACGAGACACAGCCTTGAAAATCTTCTTGTGCTGTAAAGTCAGGATCTCTGAACATTTCCCTTGCACAGAGTCTTTGGAGGGCTGAGCAAGGCCAGTGACAAGTTAATCTTTGCACTTTCCTTCTCTTTTAGCTATACGTGAGACCAACAGGAGGAAAAGCTGCTATTTTGAACTTTGGATGTCCTTGAGGTATTTAAGCAAACAAAGCAGGGCAATATTTTGTATTGAGAGGTAATGCCTTCTGCTAGGACAAATGACAGAGCTGGAAAGGGGAATTAACTCCCTGTCCTGGTCTGAGGTAAAATAGAGCAAATTTTCTAGTTTGTAACTTCACTATTCAGCCTCTTCTGTCTGACTGAACTCTGAAATAGCAGCACGTTGTTCAGAACCTGTTCTCTCTCAGACTAAAAAGATCTGAGTGTACCAAGGAATGGGATGCAAGAGGCTCTTGTTTTCATTTATCACTATGGCAGTCAAGGACAGCAAATCTGTCATTTGCCCCAGCAGGGGTTGGAAGCAGAAAGATGTAGAGGGGTTCCACCTGCAAGGAGGTGCAGACAGGGCAGATCCAAAATTGGCCAACAGGATTATTCCATACCTTCTGCCCTATGCTCAGTATAAAAGCTAAGGGATCAAAAGGGCAGCTCTCTTTCTTCAAAAGACTCTGTTCATCTGCCTTTCATCCCAATCTGAGCTCTCCTGACTCCAGATCCAGCTCCTGACCAAAGTTGTCCCCAATCTGGGACTTTCCCTGTGTCTGCTGGGGAAGGTGATCATTATCCTGGGAGCTTGATACAGTTTTATATATATATGTTGTAGACCTTTTTATCTTTTCCATTTCATTTAATTTTTTATTTCATTATCAATTTAAATAGTTTAGAATTTTTCTAAACTCATAATTCTCTTTATTCCTTCCTCTCCTCTCTTTTGAGAGGGAAGGGGGGGGGAAATCTGTCATTTGGAGTGACCTTTTGAACCTAACCTGGGACACTTTCTCATAATGAAAGCTTTTAACTTGTTTCCAGCATTTAGTTGCCCCAGTGATATCTGCAGTGCTGTAAATTGACTATTGTTTTTCTGTAACTATTGTGATTTATTAAGTTCAGAGGACACAAGTAAGAACACAATACCACAAGTAAATTTGCACTCTGAAGCTGTCCTGAGGTATAAGTTTTTCTGAAATCTGGTACTGAGTTTCATTTTTGTGACCTACTACAAGAAGTATTTCTAATAAGCAGAGCTTTAGAACTGTGTTATGTCCCTTTCTGCTGTCACCCCAGCTACATTTTCAAGCTAGTAATGTACTGAGTGGTTTTTCAGGTTGATTGGAAGGTGATTCTTGTACCTGTCCTCTTCATTTCCTGCTGGCTGCTTGTTGTGCATACTTTTCATGCACTTGCTAAATACATGTGAAGACCCTTCCTTTTCCATGATTGGTGTAGGTAGTTGGTTAGGATTGTTTTAATCTCGAAAATACTTAGCTTCCATTGGGTAAGTGAACCTTTAGGCTTGGTTTTCAGGGCTTGGAAGGGAATCAGACCAGCATTGTCTTATCTTGTCCTCCATCTCTGCTACATTTCAGGTCTCTGTTTACATTAGTTGACTCTGGGAAACATGAAGTGCTAGAGAGGACTAGAGGCAGAAGAGGTGGAATTTGAGGCATGAATTGAGTGAGAGAGTTTGGCTGAGGAAAGGGATTTTGGACCTTGTTGTGTTTATGGACAGCTGCCTTGCACATTTCATTTGAATGGGCTGGAGTTCATAAACCTGTGTAGCCTGGAATGCAGGGCCCATTTGAATGGGTCTGAATTTCAGTGCAGAAGTTTTACCCTGCTGTTAAGATAACACTTCAGGAGTCAGTGGTAAAATGAATTTTTACTTTTGCTTGTTAAATTGTAATTAGAACTGACAGGCTAGCTTAAAACTGCAGAGGCTTAAGCTGAGGAGTAGAGTATGTGAAGCCTTTCAAAGTTGAGGCAGGTTGGGCTCTGAACCTTCTCTATTTTTCTGGGTTTTTTTGTTGCTTTTGAATTCCTCTTTGGTTCTGTAATAGGTCTTTTGTAAATCTAAGATGTTAGAAGCCTCAGGGTATTCTTCTTTGTCCACACCTCCAGGCGGGGTAAGTTTAATTCCATTAAATTTTTCAGCATCTTCTGTTGGATTTGTTTCACATCAAGCCTGTGTGTCTACCAGTCAAGAGGCCTCAACAGTTGCTCCTTTAATTTTTGGGCATTAGGAAGATTGTTACTGTTACACACGTAGGATGCCATTCAAAATGCAGCTCTTCATAGTGTAGGACTGGCAGTCTTCTGAGTGATGTCTTCCTTATTGAACAGTATTGGAGCAGTGAATGAAATGTAGTCCAGAAGGCAGAATGAGTGTGAGGGAGTGACACACGTGAAAGCTTGTTTTGATCTCAGTAGTCCTCATTTGACAAGTGTTTACCTCGACGAGCGCATCGCCAGAACGCACGTTGTCATTTTGTGCAACCCTGAGCACTCCATGTGTCAAAATTCCTGCCTAAATAGATAAACAAAATCTGAAATTTCCAGATGGACAGCTGTACTGCAAGCCATCTACTCGTGATTTGGGTTTGAAAATGCTTTAAACTGCTTGTTACCCTACAAACACATGTCTCAAAATATTAGGACTTTGCTATCGCAGCAGACTTGCTGTAATCATGAAAACGAGCTTGTTGTCTTGTCAGATGAGTTCTGCATTTTGATTTTGGTGGATCTCATTTTATTTAGTCCTGCACATTCTTACATGCCCTGCCAGACAAAAGCAGTACAAAATGTTTCCTTGTGTGCCCAACTCATGCAGATAGACCAAAACTGTCCCTGGCAATGGTGTCTGATGTGTTCACTTTCTGACAAAGTGGGGAAGAATGCTGCTGAGTACATTTCCTGTGACTTATCTTCTAAACTTGTTGTGCTTTTCCATGAGCACATTGTGAAGCAGATTGAACACCCAAAGCTTGTTCTTCTTCAGGGAAAGTTGTGTGTACCCTTTAGTTGTCTTTGTGATTTTATGTACCTCCAAAGTGCAGCTGGAAGTGAAGTATGATAGCTGTAGCTTTGTATGTGCTTGAGAGATGTAATTTACAGATACTTAAGGTGTCCAGAGTAGACCTTTAAAGTGTAAGTATCTGGAAGTGGAAATCATAATCAATTTGTGTCTTTTTTGCTTCCTCCTTCATTCCTATCCAACTGTGTATCTCACGTGTGCTTACTGAGTATGAATGGTGAAGTACACATGTGGTGTGCAATTTCAATTTTGACTCTTTCCAAATGAGCTCACAGGCTTTCTAGCTGCCCTCATTACCTGGAATGGTCAGTCTATTTTTTGTGTAGGCTTGAGAGAAAAATTATATCAAGATAACAATTTTGAGTTTCACTGAGGCCAGAAAGGTGTAGAGAGACAAGCACTGAGATTCTGACACTTCTCCTGTAATTCTATTTGATTATTTAAATTTGTATCTTGATGGTGAAAATTTTGTTACTTCTTTAGATTAAGTTTTCCTATGGGTGCGTCATCTTTGTTGATTTTAGTCTATTTATATGAGCATAAAGGACTTGTATTCCACGTGAAAGGGAGGAGAGCTATATCACACTGGGGCTTCAATCTGTATCTCGTATCTTGTCCTGGTACAGCAACAGCTACAACCCCTACAGCCAGAGGAAACTGAAGTATCCCCAAGCCCATGTGCCAAAAAGAATAGCTGAAACTGGGAAGAATTCCTTTCTGCCCACTTGCTTACAAGCAGCTAACCTATGTCCTGAAAATGCAGTTTTGATGCTGAATTCATTGTTCTGCCTTGCACAGCTACAGAAATTATTAGTGGTCATAAAATAATTCATTCCCTTTAGAAGATGACTGACTCAGTGACAGCTAGCAGCAGTACATTCCACAGGTCCACCACAGAGAACAGGAAGAAGTTGTGTTTCTGAACTTTGTAACATTTAGTGACAATAAGATCTAAAAGAAAACTTTGCCCACACAGGGAGCTGCATACAGTATTTGACTTGGCTTTGAAAAAGAGGAGAAATAAACATGCTGTATCATTTTCTGTTACTTTTTAAAGGTAGCTTCAACTATATTTGGTAAAGCAAACACCTGTTTTCATTTCTGCTTTCTGAATGTGTTTGTTTTATTTAATGTTTGTGTTTTAAACAAATAGGAGGAAGGAAGCAAGAATGGGCTGAAAAAAGTTAATTTCTATCATGAAACGTCTGAGGTAGTAGATACGCTTTGGTGCTGCGTAGATTTGGTCCATATTCACACATTTTTTGTAGGTAGGTCTTGTTAAATACAATCCCAAAACCCCTCCAAACATATTAAACGATGTCTAGACTGCTAAAAATCAGTACTGCTTTGTATGGTGTGTAAAGAACAGAGCATTGGGACATGCTAAATTTCACTTATATTCATTGTCTCATGTTTGGTATCTATTGATGAAAAGCTGCATCTCAGACATTTTTAATGATTATATGAGAACACTGAAGAAGGAGTGTTTTTACTGTTTTTTCCATTTTCTTCAGTCTTGATGAACTGTGCCACATAATCTCATTCCCAACCTCATTACCCTTCACCATTAGCCAGTGAGTTAACTTCTGCTGCTGCACTTCTTTCAGGAAGCTGTTTCAAGAATTTATGCAGCTGATTGTAAGGAAATTTATTATTTTTTATTTCTTATGTTAGGTCACTTTATTCTTTCCACCACATAGTAATATATCATCTTCAATTTTTGCCTGATGCTAGCACAATTCTTAAATAGCAGCCACATTTTGTTTATGCTTCCTTTTTTTCTCTCCTCCTGAAGAAGACCCTCAGTTTCCTACAAAGATGACCAGTCCTTTTTTTCGACCTGTTCGTATCTGTACTCACCTTTGTCCACACAATAATAGAGTTTATTGTTGCCTTTTACAATATTAACATATCCCTGTTTCTATTGGAAGTATTTTGCTGTGGGCTACTATCATGTTGCACTTTTATCATTGCACTGGTGACTCATAGTATCTTGTGATTAAGTTTTATGCCCAGGTTTTTTACTTGATCTGTCATTTCCAGCTGACTAGTACCTTTTCTGTAGTGGTTCTTATTAGTCAGAGTACACTTGCTGAAGAAATATGTTGGCTATCACATCCAGTAATAGATGGGTCCTACCAAATTTGGTAGCTTGTTTTTTCCAGTCCGTGCCTGGGAAATTGATGTGTTTGCACAAGGATGAATTTGTGATGGCCCTTTTCTCTCCAACAGAACACTAATGAGATCCTCATCCAGGTTCAAATTTGACCCATGTGAGGCAATGGCAAACTTCGGACCCGAGTTCGTTTTACAGCCCTTCATTCAAATTGATTTTGACCTTAAAAGCCTCGGTTTTACCCACACTATTGCAATTTGTACTTGCAAAAATAGTCTTTATTAATCCATGTCAGTACTCTACTCCCAGTTTTATTGCTGGCTTTTGGAAGAGTGTCATGTATTCTGATATCCGTGTTGCAATCACCACTAATGCTCCACCATGTCTTATAAGGACTCTACTGTCTGATGGCATGTCCCTTTCTGTTGGAGACATCCTCTGGTTTGTAAACTTTCCACATTTCGTTGATTTCCAAACAACAAAGTTACCTCTCTGTTACCTTCTCCTCTTCAACTTAGTCCTGTGTAAATCTTTCAGTAATTGAACTGTCTCCATGACTACTCCTATATTCTCTGCTTATACTTTTCCATTTTGTGCTTCTGCTGATGTTTTTTCTTTTTCTTTTGACTGTGTAATGAAATTAGTTTTGGAGAATTGAACTCTCTTCCACTCCTGTTCCTTAAACCTCCTAGTTTGAAGCTCTTCTGGATGGTTATGCTATTTAAGAGCTTATAAAATCAGCCCTTCAGATGCTCAGGTGGAGGCCATTTTAAGTGGCCATTTCCTCCAAATATTTCCCTTTATATTTTGTTACATTATTTAGGGTATTTTCAGGCCTGAATAATATCAAGAGGGTAAATTATTTGTAGAAATATTGTCATTTACTATAAAAGTATGCAAACTACTAATTCCCTCCAGTTTGAGAAACAGCCCCTGCAGAGAGTGCCTAAAGTCAAGAATCTTGATTTGGCAACAGGATTATTCAATGTAAATCTCACACAAGCCACAAAGCCATCTTGGCTGCCACTGGATGTAGAGTATATGCTGATGAATCTTCTCCTTCCCATCATCCTCATCCAAAGAAATGTCCCTATGGAAATACTTGTAGAGAGACATACAATCTTCAGCTGGCAATCCTTTCTTCTTTGAATGCCTTACTTTTTTTTGTTTTGGCCGGAAAAGCCATTTTTTGATTCATCTGAGGGCAATATGTATTTGTTGTGTTTCTGATTTCTTCAAATACCTCTGATTGCTCATTGCAGCTGACTGAACAGCTGGCTCGTTCTAACCAGAGCTAGGTGATGCTTCTCTGTGGAGCAGATTTCATTGAACACCATCAGTCCATGCCATGAAGTCTTCCAGATGCCTTCTGATACAGTCAGCAAATTTCCATTACATTTAAGGTGTTTGAGAAGGTATGTGAGGGTCCACCAAAGTAGAAATAAGTATGAAATAAAAGATTAAAGTCGTGTTTAGTTTCATCTCTGAAATCCAGACATTTCTGCCTCCTGATTATCTGGAATATTTGGATGGTAACCCTTCTGTTTAGTAGCTGCAAGAAGAGTTACTGTAGATAGATGCTTACTTTCTGCCAATGTTATCAGTAGCTCATCAGATTTTAGAAGAATTCTGCATCAGAATATTCTGGCACTTTGTGATCACTTTTTGATGCTGTCTTTGATGATTCGTTCACACATAAGCTTGAGTTCACATCTGCAGATGGCAGCTGTGAACTGCACTGAAACCAGAGCTTCCTTATGTACCAATTGCTGATGCAGATCCAAGCTCATCCAGTTCATATTGTGGATTACAGGTTTGTGCAGGTTTTTACTTCTTGTGTATTTGAAATTTTTGACTTCCAGAACACTGGCAGACATAAAATTCCTCTTGTCATTCTTCTTTCTGCGAAAAGAAATCAGAGACTGGAACTTTTCCACCCGTTTGTTTTTTGTTTTTCTTCCCATCCTCTTGCCCTTAGATATTTGCATGTGGCATTTTGGCAAATACAGGTGTGTAATTCATGCTGATTCTTTTGTCTCCCCAAAAAGAGTTTCTGCCTCTGGAAAAATTTGGCTGTATGTATTCATGAGCACTGCTGACAACTCTAAATTTTATTTTTTGTTGTTCCAATAGCCCACTTGGTTGGCCAGAGTGACATTGTGTTGACACTATATTGGCCAAAAGAACTCCTGCAGTTTCAATTGGCAGGATTATTTTCCAATTCCTTCTCTTGATTATTGGGACATGCAGCTGATTTTATACAGCTTCCTTGTTTCAGCCAAAGGATGGGAACATTTTGTTGAGAGACTGAAGCGTATCCTCTTTACATACTGTTTATTTTACATTTGAGGAGTTCTTAAGGCAGGATGTGTCCCACATCACTTCATACTTTTAATAAGGAAGCTGTCAGATTTTATTTAGCTGAATGTTGATAAGTCAAAAGATGGAAATACTTCAACCCAAATGTCTTTATACGTATTTTCCAACAACTTGCTTCACCACATCAGTTGTTCAGGATCTGCAAAGGTAACACATCTTAATTATACATAATATGGCATGATGAAAAGCTCGTTAGTCTTGAGCATGAGTCAATAAAAGAAAATTAATGAAAAACATTGAATATAATTTTAGTAGTTCTCACTTGTGTGTTTTCCAGTGCCTGTCATAACATCTATTGCATGTTCTTCTTTGCTTACTTTTTTTTTTTCCTGTGGTGCTTTCCCTGATGGCCTCTGGGAGCTTGATAGCAAATGAGTAGAGAGGAGGGAAGGTAAATAGGAGGAAAGAGTTCCTGTCTTGTATTACATTCTGTGAAAAGTGAAATTTTTCCCCTTCTGCTAAAATATTTTAATTTATTTTTTAGTCTGTTTTCCTTCCTTAATAACTGATTTCCTTCAGCCAGAACACTGAAGGCACAATTTCCATGCCCAGAGAAATCATTTGGCACCGAACCATGACCAATTATTTATTAGAATAAGGACAGGTAAACCCTACTGAAGCAGATCCCTTGCCTTAACATTGGATTTTGGCTGATTTTTATCTTTTTTTCTGTACTCTTTTTTGTGACAGATACATGGCCCTCCTCTGGACCCAGTTCAGCAGGTTGATGTCCCTCCAGAGCTGCAGGTTAGTCGCAGATTGATAAATAAATTATAAACAAAGAAATAAATAAAGAGCAAGAAATAAAAAAAAAAAAAAAACCAAAACACCAAACTACAGTACTTTGACATAAGTTTATTTTACCTTTAAGAATGTGAATTCTTAAATATTCTGTGACTGGAGAGGACCACACATTCTCATTTTTTACAAAAAAATACCTCATTCATTCAGTTTCAGGCAGGGGTCATTATTAACAGTGGATTACTTTTAAGGTCAAAATGATTTATCTTTCTCCTCTCCTGCTTTTTAATGATGTCTGGCAATTCAAAAGAATCTATGGGATTTAGCAAGAATTTCCCTTTAAGAAGCAGTTGGATTTGGGAGTCTAACTCATCTAGGTTCTTTGAAAAATACAAGCTGTTATTAATAAACTATCATCCAATGCCTGTAACATTACATCAGATTTCAGCTTTTTTAAGTCCAGGAGACCATATGGGTAGTGTATTCTCAAACACTTGTATTAACTTGTAGCTATCTTACCACATGTTCAGAAAGCTCCTGTTGCCTGGGGTTGGTGTGTTCACAAAGGAGACAGAGGAGTCCTGAAAAAGAGTTAACTTTGTCTGAGTTAAAGGGAGAGTCCACCAAGACATTCTTCTGGTGGGATTGCTCTAATTCTGGAGGGCATAGGCTCCTTTTATCCTCATTTTTCATGGCTGAAAATGTCCCTATCCTTTTTTTCCATTGGCTCCTAAGTGATTGGGATTTACAGACTCCCTCAATACGCCTAATACAAAGTCTGATACTCATATTGAAATTATGTTCCAGCTTCCATGTGTACATTGAGTTTTGGTGACATCTGTGTTTACATTGTTTGGTTTTAATCAACACTTTTGTCTGTGAAAGTTACCTTGTTTCTTCTGTTTGCAAAGGCACTCATCCTTTGTAGAGACATCTATATCCTTATCTTATGGCTAAATATTAAGTGAATTTGTTTAGGAGTGAGAGTTTAGTGATACCTTGCCATTAGTTCTGTGAACTTAGGTCTTTGTTGAACTACTAAGTGATGTTATAAAAATTGGATTTAACTGTGAAGTTATTCTTATAAAGATATGTAATTGATTTCAGTCTACCTGGTTGTTCATATCTAACAGATTAGGAAGTAAAAATCGCATTCTAAGTAACTAGTGGTCATGTCACCTCACGTTAATAATTTTCCATCAGGAATTAGGAAATCAGGAGAATTCAGAAGGCATTAAAAAGTGTCTCCATCATTAAAGCTATGCTAATACAAAACCCTTCAGAAGTTGTGTCTTAAACCCTTCATATAGCTTCTTTGTGTGAAACTGCTTCCACCAGGATGTGGCTGAGACAAAGTGGAAAGTGTTTCCAGAAAATGTACTAAAACATTTTGCAGTCAAGACATACTCGACCATTTTTCAGGACTAACACTTCCAGTGTATGCTTTATGCTTTACAAGGATGATTATTGAAACAATAACTTGATAACTAAAGAGAAAAAAAAAAAAATCCCATTATATAATTTCTTAGGTTGAATCCCATGGACCACAGTTGTGGATTCGGTGTCTTCTGTCTGATATTGCTGTGATTGAGATAATTACTTTGTTGAGACAGGTCCTGCAAATGTTTCCTCACTGTGATTGCCACAAAATCCTAGATGCCTGCTGCCTCCTAGAAAAAACATATGGTAGGAAAGCTGCTGGTGAAATTTTTGTTTTAAATTCAGTGTAACGGGGTAACAATGGTAACAGTTGCCACTGTTCAGAGGGAAATTGACTGATTCAAAACAAAACCTTAACCTGGCAACCTGTCAGTGAGACAGGCAGTGATGCCAGTCAAAACAGCAAAGGCTGTACTGTTCCTCCTCCCTCGGTCTTTCTCCTGCTATGAAAGGCTGTATTATGTTTACACTGTTTATTTTATCTCTGAACCTTTTGCTGATGCAGTGCTTCAGAGCTTTTCTGCAGTGGTTTCCTGCTCTTAGGTGGAATGCTTTAAGAAATGGTGGGTCTGTTTTGCCTGTTGTTCCTGTTGCCTGTGTTGCTATGTGATGCCCAAAGTTTTACTGTCCCTTGCTCAAAGCATTTGCTTTTCCTAGACCTGGAGAAGCTGCTCCAAGAGAGGGCTAGAGACATAACTGCAGCACAACAGGAACAGGTTAGAGAAGGAGCTCTGACAGTCCAGTTGCTGCAGGGCAAATCTGACAGCATCTAGCAGCATCTGGTGAGGGATCTGACAAAAATCCTCTCCTTCTCTCTAATGTGGTAGGTCAAATGGGGACAGGTGGATGTTTTGTGATGTGCCAGGGTGGGACTGCATGCCAGCAGCTGAGTTTTTGAGTAAGGCTTCAGTAGTCCAGTATTTTGGGCACTAAGTTCCTGTTAGGTGTCAGCAGGAGAACTAGCCAGGTGCCACCCTGGAGCACCTGAAGTTTGACAGTTGAAATTGAATTTTATCAGTAGCTCTTGTGTAGAACATGGGTCACCTCATGGTGACAACTGTTGGACCTGTTGGAGCGGATCCAGAGGAGGGCTGGGGCACCTCTCCTGTGAGGACAGGCTGAGAGAGTTGGGGCTGTTCATCTGTACCTTCCAATTCTATGATTCTGTGATTCTGCGTGCTGTGAGTGGACTGGATAATGCTTTTAATTCTGAGGAGATCTTGGACTGTTGTAGTCAGCTTCATCACCCAAAGAGCACTTGAGTGTTCTCACTGTAACACTTCAGCAGTGACTGCAGCCCAGAGCAGGAGACTAAAAGGAGATGAAATCTGGTCACATTGTCAAGCTTTACCTCTTGAAAAAATAAAAAGGTTTTCCATATTTGTAAGAGCACTAAGCAAACCGATTACCCAGGGAGAATCAAAGATAATTTCTGCATTTATTGAAGCCAAAAGTTCCCAAATAATCTGCTCAGGCCAGGAAGAAACTTAGCCAAAATGCACCTAATTCCAAAGGGCTGACCTTCCTCTAACACCTCCCATACCTTGGTGAGTGACTTTGGCTGAGAATGCAGTAGAGAAACATTGGCATTTCCTCTGTCAAAATATTATTCTTCCCCCATGGATGTAGACAATCTTTTCAAAATATATTTGATTTTTGTCCGCAAAACAAGAAGATTTCCTCACAAGAGAGAACTTTAAAATCAGCTGCTAAGAAAAACAGCTGTTTACAAACCCAAACAGCTCTGGTTGGCCAGAAGACCAAAATGGACCTAAATAAATATTTCTCATGCAGCTACTAATTCTTCAGTCACACATGAAGCTGATCTATTTCTTGTCATCCTTTGGTGGAAATAGGATAAGCAGTGACTTTATAATTTTTAAAGTCAACACTGTCTGGTGTTTATCATTCTGTCTTTAGTCCTCTATTTTTCCTGATACATCACATTTTATAAATTTCCCTTTGTTCTTTGTTCTTCGCAGGATACTTTCCAGTTTACCACATTTTTCTTACAACTAAGAGTCAAAAACAGACATGGCAGAGGCTTTACCAGTCATTAGTAGAGTGGGGTAATTTCCTTCCGTGTTTCATGTAAAACATTCTTTTCAAAATACATAGAATTGTATTACTCTGCTTTGAATCCTTCATCTGAGTTGACTCACTGGATCTGTGATCCAGCTTACCCAGTTCTTTTTTTTTCCACCCTTCCCTTTTTGATACTGCAAATTTGTCTTGTGCAGAAGTTTGCACTATATAAAATTTCATCTGAATGATTTCATTCCTTTTTTCCCCCCTCGTTAATTTATCACAATTACTTTGAGTCTCCTATTTTAAATTGCTTACAATCTCTTCCACTTCTGTGCTTTGGCTGGGTTTTAGGACTGTTTCCTGTTCCACCAAGTTATTTATGAGTTTCGCTGTTCTGAGAGCTTCTCACCTCTATTCTTCTAGTTTTGAAAATGAGCTGTTGGCAGTTACTTTTTTCCACAGATGTATACTTATCTTACAGCAATAATAACGTTTCCACTAGTTTTCTTAGTGAATAAATTATTTTTCAAAGAATATCAGAAGTTTTTATTTCCCTGCCTGCCTTTATTCCTCATTGTTTCTTTTCTTGAAATTATTCTAAAATATTTAAAAATAATAGTTTCTCTCCTTTTCCTCATCTGATTTCCAAGCATCTTCAGCTTCCTGGATCAGATTTCCTCAGTTATTGGTTGATTCTGTTCAACTCTAACACAATTCCTTATCTGGTGAATAAGACTCCTGCTCGCTGTTTGTTCTTTACACTCTGACAAGCCAAGGGAACACTTTGTACAAAATGAAGTGTGTTGCTTCTAATAGTACATGCCTGTCTGTCACAGTATCTTCCTGTGCTCATTAAATTAAGAGTATATAATTTTGGCTGATTTACGGTGTTTTTTTAATTGCATTTCCTTCATCGGATGTGTTTTGTTGCTTATTTTCCTTCAAGCCGAGCACTCAAACTACTTACTTGGAAAATGTAGATTGAAATGTTTGGACTTAAATCCAGAGGCTATTGTGATAAATATTTTCCTTGATATAAATGGACATGAAATATTTCGGCATTTATTTGCAGATACATTTATTTTTTACCTACTTAATTATTTAATTTTGTCACCTCAGATAAGATGGAGCTGATACTGTGTTTCTTCCCTAGCAACAGCAAACTCCCAGTTATTAGTAAAGTTCCACAAGAAAAGTGTGCTATGAAATTATGTTTTATACAGAGGGTTCTATATATTGATAATTTATTTTCCCTTCTGATTGATTAGCTGTTGAGTTGAATAGGGCTAAAGTGTTTCCTGGCTTTGGAGATGTATCTAGTTATTTTTGTAGAATAAGGCATTACTGTGTAAGGGTTTGAATAACTGGATAGGACTTATTAAAATAAAAGAAATCGTGCACAGATGATGTGATACATTAAATTTTTCTGCTTTTAATTTTAATGAAGCTTTCCTGATGCTTTGGGAAATACTTCCATGGTTGTTGCATTAGTAATAACTTGGTGCAAATGCACCTGGATGTTAGATAGTGCTCACTGTTGGGTGGTTTTGTTCTATATTCTGTCTTCTTCACATAAGATTTACTGAAAGGAGCCTTCATGCTATCCTGAAAGTAAGGCACTGTTCAATACATGTTGGGCTTTTGATTTAACACTTGCTCTCAAGAAATACTAAATTAAGAATATAACAGAATATGAGAGTTGCTCAGTCAGTTGGAAGCAATCTGTGCATCAGACACTGAAGACCACAAATCAAGCTAGTCCCAATATAAATATGAAAGTGTTTCTTCTAACTATATTCTTGCACAATTTGATTTCTAAGTTTGATTATGATTTCTAATTCTTTAAAATGCATTATCTTTGTGTTGTGTGTTTGTGTTTCCTGGTTATGGAGGCTAAAAACATATTATTTAAAATGAAATTTCCTATTCTTTAGTAACCACAGGACTCTGTAGGAGCTTAAGATTGAAAGAGAACATTAAACTCTTGTGAATTATTCCAAGACCGTAATGATTTCTGCAATTATTATCTCATTGTCAAGTTTACTGGTAGGAAATACTTGTATTTTCTGAAACTAATACTTTTCTGGTGTTTGTGTTTTTCTTTAGTGTCTGCAAATCAGTATTTATTTGTTTTGTAATAGTTTTTCAATCCTTGACTATAAAAGATGTAGGTAAGATTAAATTAGCCACATTTGTGAGATATAACAGGTAGAAAATAAGTAAGGGGGCACTCCTCTTTAGAATATCATAAGCTTTTAATAATGTCTTATGGTTTGAAAAATGCTTATTTCCATATTCCCTAATTATGGAGTTTGTAGAAATCACTATTGTGTAGTAAAATAGTGTCATTTGCTCTGCGTGGGTCATCTGTACTTACGAATCTAGTAACAGGACAAAGGACTTCAAAAAGTTAATATTCCAAGTCCTTGTGACATAAAGTAACTCAATCTCACGCTGCAATCCAAATGGATAAATGTAGATTCTCACTTCAGCACGTTGTAAGGACAAAACTGTTATTTAGAATTATACCTTATCTTATTTAACAAATTTCTTTAAAATTTGTTGATATTGATAATTTCCTTGGGAATATTGACTCAGATAAATTAGAAACTAGAGTTTAATTCAAATTGGTTAGTTTCTGGTACGCAGTAAGCTTCTGCTCCCAAATTGGATAAACTTTTGAGTACCTCGCACTGTTTTTCATCATGTAATTTTAACTTGTTCATCAGTTGGGAAGCTCAGTTATATATAGCATCTGTGCCATATGATTGCTTGAGCATTCGTGGAAAGCACATATAGACAATATTTGAGCATATTCAAGGTGAATTTGGTTAAAAATATGTGGAAAGGCAAAGAAACTATCAAGTTTACATTTTTGGCAGAGCTTATAGATTATATAATTTATAGCTCCATCCTGTTCCAATTCAAATCCTCTCACTTAAGTGGAGGAAGGCTTTGTACCAAGTGCAGAACTGGTTGGGAATGTGGAAAGATCTGACACAGCTTTCTGCTCTCCCAGCAGATGAGCCACTGGCTGAACCCCTTGGCCCTGGTTCTTTCCCTCAGTCCCTCTGCTTTGTGCTGCATCAGTGGAAAACTGACTGTCTGAGAGTGTGAGGAATCTCTGGAGCAGATCTCTGCTTCTCCTTGCATGGTCTGCATCTTAAGGAGATTAATAAAAAATCTTGGTGCCCGCGGGAATGGGCAGCAATTTACTGGGACTGCTTTGTTCTGAAGATAAAAATGGTATTTGTGCTTCCATCCTTTACTGTAATTCACCAAAAGAAGGTGTGAAGGTTCAAAGTCAGGACAACGTCTGCCTGTCATGTCAGGGAGACAATAGGGGCAAGAATTCTCTGCCCCAGGAATTTGTTTGCTGTAATTACATTGCTGCAGAAGGGTTTTTGCTCCCGTGGTGATTGCTTTCTGAAGTGAAAACTGTACATAGCAGATGGAAACAAATGTTCTTAATATAGGAATTGCTGTCTGGAAAAGTTAAAAGTGCAGTTCAGTCTTCAGCTATTCAGATGCAGGTCAAATGAGAAGCTTTTTGGAATGTAGTGAATACAAAAGAGGTAGTGGATGGTCTCTAAAATGTTATGCTAGAAATAATATTCCTGAGAAAAGGAACAGATTTGTATATAAATACATAATGTGATGCTGCACCTTCTCATAGTATTACTGAGAACACTGGAACTGCTTCCAACAACAACAACAAAAAAGAAAATCTTTGAGGTCATTGCAGGTAATGACAGGGAAAGACAGAAAGACTGAAGCCCAGTGAAAACTTAAATATTAATAAAGGAAAAAAGTTGAACTCATGTTTTGGTGGCTATTTTAAGAATTTCACCTGAGTTTTTCAGACCTCTTCCCCCCCTCTCATTATTGTTAGAATCCCAATGAAAATGTGTTTTCAATCTCCGGCATACCAAAATTGCAAGTAAATAATTCTCTCCTTGAACCATGGTGCAGATTAATTACTGGCTGGAAAGGCTTCTTCTTGACCAGAGAATTTGAAAGTTTTTTAACAAAGAGATTATTCATTAATCTTGTATGATGTTTTCTTTGGAAGGCAGATATGTATTTCCGAGGGGAAAAAACAGTAACAAACTTTAGATAAAAGGGCCAAATTTTCTTAGTGGTTGTCTATCACGTGTCCCAAGTGAGATGTTAGAATAGCTCTGTGTCCTTGTAATGTCAAGTGTGATGTCTGGCTGCTATGAAGCAGAGTATATTTGTTGTAAATTTAAGAGCATTGTTTATATCTTCCCTGCCAGGAGGTTTAATCCATATAAGAAGTGGATAGATAGAAGCAGATGTAAATATGGATAGCTTTATTAAAGTATCCTAGATCTTTTTGCTTAGAGTACTTTAGCTGTGTTACTTCCTGAGTAGGTGGAGTGATGGGGTTGCAGCTCTGCTTTACTTGCAGACGAGGAGTGTTGCTCCAGAAGGATGCCAGCTCTGAGGGTATGCTCTGGGTCATCTTTTGCTTGCTTTGTCTTTCAAATTCCTATAAATCTCCATGGGCTCGGTGTTTTAGGTGGTCTCCTTTGATGATGGAATATTCAAACCTGTTTTAGGTGGCGAGCTTGGTTCGTAACCTTTCATTTTTGGGCGATGCTTTGGTCTTAGGAATCTTTGGAGCAGTTTCTCATGTCAGCAGGATGTTCCACAAGCATTAATGAGCTTTGGAGATGCAGTCTAAATACCTAAATTTTTCCACTGTTCATGTATTGATAGGGTAAAATTAGATAAATTTTGTCTGTGGTGACAGAAACTACTTTTCAATTGAATTTAACAGGCAGAAAATCTTTCTGACGGAGAACATTTCAGAAACTTGAAAAGTCTTTCTTGAACAGCTGTAAAGTTGATACTTTGGACCAGATGAATGCTAGAACATCACAGATGGAGGAGGAAATGGAAAAAAAGAAAGAAATTTTGGGGGCTATTAAAGAGTGAAACTATGAGAAAAGAAATGTATCACATTAGGGAGCAATGAAGGTGTTAGAAAACCCTAAATCAAATAGAAAGAAAAGGCTACATAATGAGCTATTACATAATGGATGAATTTGCACTAGATGTCCTCTGAAGATCCCTTTCAACTCTAGATTCTGTGACTTCTGACCACCAGAAGGGCTGTTTAGCTCAACTTAAACCTTTGCATTTACCATTGAATTTTTTTTTTTTTTTGGTATGCCTGAGTACCCAATGCAATAGGTACTTAGTTGTTATATAACAGCTCACAGCAGAGTTCAGGGTCATGGGTGGCAGGAAAACAGTGTGAGGGACTAGTGTTTGTGGTCACTACCAACAAATAGTTGCAATAACCAAGCCCACAAACTGTCCATCCACAAACTGTCCATTTACTGCCAGGTAGCGTTGAGTTCGTGGGAGTAAATGCTTGAAATGAATTTCTTGCTGCCATCTTGTGTCTAAAGACAAAATGGCAAGGAAATTTCTAGAGTTGCAAGTACTGATTTTACATTCGGCTTCGGGATATTCCTCTTACTCCTCTTAATGCCAAAGGATAGACAAAGGCTGGTTCTAGTATGAAAACCTCTGAGGTTTGCCCTTGGAGAGAGTGGAAAGTGTAGTTTATCTTGTGCAAAAGATCCTATGAATTTTTGGTGAGAGGTGCTCAGTGGAGTGGTGGCTGAGGTGTTAAAAGTTGCTCTCCCCCAGCTTATTCCCAGCAGAACAGTTTTATGAGGTGCCAGAAGAAATGCTTAATAATACCACTTCCATGGTAGACAGGGTGGAGCCTGTCTTTGCAATATTGGCCTTCCTGTTAATTTTCTCTGTGAACCCAGACATAGTACACCTTCTAGCTGTGTTGTACCTTGCTTCAGAGAGACCCCAAAGGACTGTTTCCAGGAAAAATGTTGTAGCCTACATTAGGGTAAAATTTACAAGGTGATCAAACTAACTCAGATGATGACATTATTACCTGTTACAGAAGTTTTCAGATAAATTTCCCTTGCAGTCCTCTCTTCATTCCACCTGTTCTTGCTCACGAGCCTTTGCTTCCCTGTGCTCACATTCTGCAAAAAACATCCAGTCTTTAACTTGTCCTCTTTTCAGCTGAAGCTTTTGACTGGTGGGAACAACTGTTGCACTTCTCTTCAGGGAAGCTGTGCCCTTCCCATTTGTTTTCAGAAGGCCAGCTATGGAGATAAGTAAATGCGGACTGCCACCATAGCAGTAACTCTGAATTGTTGCCTAGTCCTTACTGCAGATTATGATTATGATAACCCCAGTCCATACATCCAATCACTGCTTTATTGGGAACATCTGAAGAGACTGTGGCATCCATGTTTATGTGCAATGAATGAGGACAGTGGTAGTAAGAGAATGATGAATAAAGACAATGCAAAATTAGTTCTCTTAGGCAAGAGGGTTGACAGGGAGAGATTTTCAAAATGGAGGAAAGGGATACAGACTACAGCCATCCAATATGTTATCTATTCCATGCTGACCTCTACATCTGTATCATTAACAAATATCTCTTTAACAAATATTTGCTCTTTAACAACTATCTGACTATCTTTCCAAGCTGTACCTGATCCATCATGCTTTTGATTGACAGTTAGGTATGGCCATGTCTTTATGGGATTTTTTTTGAAGATCTGCATTTACCATGATATCTGCACACCCAAGCCTCTTTAGTCCTTATCTACAGAGTCAAAGCGGTGTGAAAAAGTGGCACACTACTTCTTCCCTGTCAAACAAGTAAATATCCTGGCGACTCTTGGCTTGAAAAAAAGGTTCTCTGATATTCCAAGTCAAGTCAGTCAATGGAACTTTCATTTTTTGTTTAAATCAGTAATGACTGAGGTCTGTTGACTTTAATGAATTTATGTCTGCATAGATGAGGGTTGGAATGATGTAAGTGCAAATAACTTTTCTTCATCCTGTAGGCTCTAGAAATGTTGCTGGCGTAAACCACTGGAACAAACTACCCAGGAGAGAAGTGAATTCTCTCTCACTTGACATTTCTAAATGCCATTATGGAAGATATATTTTATTCAAACAGAAACTATATGGGTTGGTGGAAAAGTACCTGGATGAAATCCTGTGACCTGTGTTTCAGAGTCAGATGTGTTTTTGAACCTCAAAACATAGTGGTCTTCTAAGTTTCCTTTGTCTTCCATCTAGCAGTCTCATGTTACTGGTTATATTTGCTGCTGCTTAACTAAAACTCTGTACTTTTGGCAATCCAAAAGGGTACCTGGAGTGTTGCCTGCAGAAGAACTGTAAAGGAGCTGGTTGGTGGTTGAGGGCTACCTCAACAGTGGCATCAAATGATTATTAAATTATGGCACCACAATGAGAAGTTTTTCTCAAAACAATGTAGAAGTTGCTGTAACATGCTTAAAACATATTTAATTGAAGGTGAAATAGCAAACATCATTCATTAAACATTGACCATCCTTCAGGTTTAGTGCTAGGGCAATGTGTGAGTTGAAGTGATTCTCAAGTTCTGCTTCTCAAAAGCTGTGATTTGAGCTTTTTTTCTTTTTCAGTTATGCATTGTAGTGTCAGGTAGTATTTGTTTCTGAATTTATAACATCATTGCAACACTGACCTCTGGACATTCACATATTTTTTTGGAGATGAAGCTTAGCTGCTGGCAAAGAAGAGAACAGTTTCCTGAACGAAATGTCTGGACTTAACATCCATCCTCAAACTGGACTGGTTTAGCATTGGCAAGAATCCATTAGTAATCAATCTGCTAACATAAGAGTGATAGAGTGGCTACTTTCCTTGAGTTAAATAACTGAAACCAAGAGTTTGGGTCAGTCTTTTGGTGCATATATTTCAATCTGTAAATAGAGTTGTCTGTGTTTGTACAAGGACTTATTTCAACAAGCATGCAGTTGTCCATGCATATCTACATGCAGTCTGAGGGGAAGAGAAAGGGAGGTTTTACATTTCAACTGGCCAATTGGCAGGAGGTTATGTCACACAGGATATAGGTTATTTGCAATGCTCCAAAAATGCACTAGCTGTGGATGCACTCAAAGACTGGGAATGAGTAGAGATGGAGACAGCCAGATGTTCTGGAGCACGTATCCTTCTCTGGTACCATTTCAGGATGGTGAGGTGAAGGCTTTGCTACTGTAATGATGAGATGTGCCCTTTTCCATGAGAGAGCACAGAATCTGAAATGTTTGTGTTGAACTACAGGAGCTGTTATTACTCGATGTTGATGTATCTCAGGAAAAAACCCCCAGTGACCCAGGAGGAACTGAAATGCGCAAAACAAGAGTTTTTTCAAACCAGTACTTAATAAAAGTGGTTTCCATAGGAACTCAAATCCAGCAGAACTGACGGGGTTTTTTAGGGACATTATGCCTGGCATATAATAGCAATAATAATAGTTCTTGTGTCATCCTTATGTATGCTGTGTCTGTTTTGATTTCCTGATGTTATTTTTCAGAATAAAACCTGGGCTGTATTATTTCAAACATGCCTCTTTGTACCGTTGCCTTAACTTTCTTCAGACACGTTCTTAGTATTGACAGAAAATTGAAATAACTATGAACTGAAAAGTTGTGGATTTGATTGTATTATCAAGGAGTCTTCTTGTTGCAGATTCCAGCTTGAATCCAGGCCACGTCAGCAGAGGAAGTTCTCTTGGAGATGGTGAGAAAATTTGTGGTGTGCTAGTAAGAAATTGGATACGTGATTGGAACCATGATCACCCTCCAGAACTCTTTCTAATCACCAATTACCGGCCAGAGCCAGGGCCTCTTGACATCATCTTTGTATCTGGTTCCAACTGGTGTTGTATAGCTCCTAGCACCCAGGTTGCACTCAGTAAGCTGGGAATCACTCTTAAACTTTGCAGCCGTGTTAGTAGTCTCATTCCTAAATTCATGTGTAATCCCAATCTCATTCTTCTGCTTCTGTGTTTATATCCATAGGGACTGCTTTTATTTGTTTCATTATTCCCCTGGTCTTTCTTGGAGAGGATGTAATATTCTGTAGTTTATAATGGTGCTGATTCCTTTGATGAGTTGGAGGCAGTCAGGAGAGGCAAAGCCCTTACAGGCTGTCCAGCACACTAGCAGGAGGACTGATCCACCTTCAGTACGGGGATCTTTTCAGAGATCTTCTAGCCCAGACAAGCTTCTGGCAAAAATAAGTGTCCCCAGCTTAAGCTGCCTGAAATTTCTCCTCTCTCCCCTGACCTGTGCAGAGGGCTATATCAGGTCTGTGTATTGATGTATAACATCATTTTCCCTCAATGATACATTCAAGGAGTACATGAATCATAGAATCATAGAATAGTTTGGGTTGGAAGGGACCTTAAAGATCATCAAGTTCCAACCCCCCTGCCATAGGCAGGGACACCTCCCACTAGATCAGGCTGCTCAGTGCCTTGTCCAGCCTGGTCTTGAACACCTCCAGAGAGGGACATCCACAACCTCTCTGGGCAACCTGTTCCAGTGCTTCACCACCCTCACTGTAAAGAATTTCTTTCTTATGTCAAGTCTAAATCTACCCCCTTCCAATTTACATCCATTGTTTCTAGTCCTCCCATCCGATATCACATTAAAAAGTCCTTCCCCTGCCTGTCTGTGGACCCCCTCAGGTACTGATAAGTTACTATAAGGTCCCCCCTGAGCCTTCTCTTCTCCAGGCTGAACAACCCCAACTCCTTTAGCCTGTCTTCATAGGGCAGTTGCTCCAGTCCTTTGACCATCT